>JBCAUA010775390.1:0-14873 GCA_038406235.1 Peronia verruculata
ATAGATAGATAGATAGATAGATAGATAGATAGATAGATAGATAGATAGATAGATAGATAGATAGATAGATATAGATTAATGGATGAATGCATAAATGGATGGATGGATGGATGGATGGATGGATGGATGGATGGCCGATGGATGGATGGATGGATGGATGGATGGATGGATGGCCGATGGATGGATGGATGGATGGATGGATGGATGGATGGATGGATCCATACGGTTGTTCCCTTAGAGTGACTGTTTGACGGAGAGAGCCGACTACCTATTTACAAAATGATCTGATCAGCAGTTATCAATTGATTGAGATCATAAAAGCATTCTGTCGAAGACTCAGATAATAATTAGGTCGTTTGTGGATGTTTGGTGAACGTAACTTGTCCATAATACGGTCAAGAAAATATGGTGTATTCTTTCATGTGCTATACCAGTCTGCAGTTTATTAAAAAGATCCAGAGTTTATTCTTTCATGAAGCAAGAGACTACACCACTCTCCCGTCGATCCAAGAAAGTTTGTCTCATTTCTTGGCTTGCCCTTGTTACGGTGGGTAGGAACTTTATCATGAAAACTCTTCCCTATGAATCACAGAATCATAGCGACTTGAACGGGATTGGCCTCTAAATAACAATAGTGGTGTGGAGTGGAACGTGACTATATACTTCCGGCCGAAACCCATGACCTTCGACTCAAACTGAACATGAGGCAAAATCTTGTAAACAATAGCGCTTAGAAGTCATTATGATTTGCGTTTTTTTTTTTTTTACCGCCAATAGTAATAAGTACTTTGTGAAATTATTGTATTCCATCGTGACCATGGGTTTAAAGACCAAATCTTGTTCAGACCTACATGGTTATCTACGAGGCAGCGATAAATGGTTTTTAAGAAGCAGGACTTTGTTAACTTGTGTCGGAATGCTGAGAGTCTGGACATCGAGATTGGACCCAGATAATACTTTGGACTGTAAAACTGATACCCTAAAGGCGAAATTACAAATACTAGCTAATCGCATAAGCATAAATTAGACCATTCCTACCCAGCTTGATGTGTCAAATTCCAATGTTAAAAGCATTTGATATCTTACTCTTACCTAGTCTAGTCGAGAGACAGTGAATGCGCTTATTCTGCCTCACTTCTTGGTTGTAAGCTTACTTCCGGCGGAAAATCCGGTCGGATTGTGTTCCATTAATCTTGTGCTCTGCTATTGTACACGCTCTATCCGTAAATTCACTCATCCACTCGTCCGCACATACCGTTATATAATTATGCACAGGAACAGATAACTTGCTCATACGTCACATCTCATCACCGCGGTATGAAATATATCAAATGTCATAAAGGATTTATTTAAGAAATCGACCTGACCCCCCCCCCCCCCGAGGGGGAAAGAGGGGGGGGGGGCAGGATTGAATTTTGGATGGGAACATTTTGTCAGAGAAGAATCATTGTAGTATAGTGTTTCACTACAATTATCAACTTAAATGTATTTCCCTTTCCAAAATCTGTCTACATACGACTACAGACTCATTCCATATTGATTGCATAATATATTTTATCCCCTTATTGTGAACAACCTTAAGGTATATTTACATACAATTAAATTAACAAAGGCTGCCTTGAAAACTAGCAAAGAACACACGAAATTCCTTGTGGACACAGGATTATTTTTCTCATATGATGTTTGTCAGAAATGAGAGCCGGTTTATAGCTGTGCACTTCAATGCAAGTTGTTATGTCAACATACGTTTGTTTGAACTTTGATTGAATGTCAGTTTTTAAGTTATTTAGGAAAATGCTCTGAAACACATACTGATAAAAGTATCACACACACACACACACACACACACACACACACACACACACACACACACACACACACACACAAATACATCTGTAGAAATTATACTCCCTATTACTGCGCTGTTCCCCAAAGCCAAATTTTGAGACAATTCATGTAATTCTGTTGAAGTCTATACGACCACTGAATATTCTGTAATAGACTTATAGTGGCCTGGAAATGCTGCAGAGCCAAATGAATGTGTGCTATTGTTAAGTTCTGTTTTATTCATCATCACGAGATACATTGACAGATCATAAGGCTTCATTATTAGGGACAGAGGCATACAGTATAAAGATCGAATTATTAAGTATTTTCTCTTGATGAAAGTGTCTTGGTTTTGAATCCTGTCAAGGAAGGGGAATTATTTGAATTAGCATTTTCAGTGGCCCAAAGATCCTCTGGCATGTTGTATCTGAAAGTCCAATGTCTAGTCTTCTGGGAAGAGGCGAAAGTATTAGGAATTGCGTGTGTGTGTGTATGTATTAAGCACGTTAAAAAACTATAAATAGTAAATAATCAGCTCAAGAGTTGGCAAAGACGTCGAATGAAGGACAAACTTTCGACACAAATGTAGTAGAAAAAAGCTAATATCTTTATCCAAATTTCATTTGGCAAAAGTAGACACACATTTAATTACAGCCGTATTGCTGTATTCCTGCTTCTACCTTGTTGTCAAGTTACATAATTTCATTTCATAATATATTTAAATCAGTTGAGGGCATTAATAATATATATTTCAATTCTTCACTTACCAGCAGTCAATGTAATCAAGAACACAAGGCATAGCGACAGACATCCCTTGGTCATCACGTCTAATGACAAACAGAGCTCTGAGTAGTTAGCGTTTCTATGGACTGCTGATCCAGCGCTGAGTATATAAATATTTAACGCGGCAGCTGATATTTTTATCATGGCATTTAAGAGCAACATGTTAGACAGTTAGTGGAAAAACAAACCAATAAAAGCCTTCTCAGTTAGCGATCAATCGTATGATACGATCGATTTATTCCTTTTATGAATAATATAGTCATTTATTTTTATTATATTATTATTATTATTTTGGATATCGTGTGTTTATAATATAGTGACTGATATAATATCACATATCTTTTGAGATTTTGATAAGGAATAAACTGGCGGATTTATATCCTTCTCTATTACCATATTTTTATTGTTTTGCTTTTTGTCTCTTTTTTTTTTTCTGTCAGTAATACATTCGATTGAATTCAGATTTAAGTGCAGTTAGACGTGAGATAAAAGAAAAAGTCACATCATATATCATTATCATGGCGATAACTTTAATATAACGATATACTCAAAACAAACAACATGGATTTCTTCAAATTTCAACTATTTTTTTTTTTTTTTTAAATTTTAATTTGCTCTCTGAACTGATGTTTTCCTCCCGCAGCCTTCTGTTTCCGTGGTAGTCGTTGTACACCTCTTCCCCAATTTCGGCACAATACTATTTCCAACAAAAAAAGGCTCAGATACATCGGTCATGCCATCAGAAGTCAGAAAACGGATCTCATGTCTACAGCACTGATGGGCAGAGTGGAGCGCTGCAGGAAAATAGGAAGACCGGCAATGTCACTGATGGACAACATCACGACAATCACTGGGCTGTCTCTTGGCGAGGTCGTCCACAGAAGTCGAGACCGAGAGGGCTGGAAGGCTGTTGTGGCATCCATTGTAGGAGCAACCATCGAACACGGTGTTGCCGACGAGCTGAGCTGACTATTTCCAAAGAATAATCTTTGACAGTCAAATTATTTTTTGTGCATGTATCAGCATTTTTAATCATAAACTATCGACATAACTAACGTACCAGCAGATGCGCAGCTCATTATTGTCACATATTTTCGATTTCATTGCAAGGGTGTCCTGCCCCTTTATTTATTTATTTATTTATTCTTTATTTTTATTTATTTATTTATTTTTTGTCTTTAGCAAAGAGGTTTACTACAAAATAATAGACTGGTCTTTACCCTCCTGGAGGACAAACATGCACATGGAAGAGGGAATGTCTCAGAATAGTAGAAAAATTAATGGGGTCGTATTTAGACTTTTGTGAGAGATTTCTTAAGATATAATGTCGTTTGAGACAATCCGACACTCCCCTGCTATTAAAGTGTATGGCAAACGTGCGCACTTTGTTGTTGGTGGTTTAGTTTGTTTGTTTGTTTGTTTGTTTGTTTTATTTTGACTTACTTCGGGGAAAAGATGTGTACCTATTAGTTTGTTTGTTTGTTGTTGTTTTTTTTCTCTTTAGTAAGATGTTTTATTTTATTTTTTGGGCCATGTCCTTCTTTTGTTTAATTTCTAAAGATAACCCTAAACATCTCGATTATTCTTCTGTAAGGGTTACAGCAGCAGAGATGTAAAGTTATTCCATAGCTACAATTCTTGGGTAATATTCACATCCCTGTGTTATCTTTCCAGGCCTCCAAAATTTCTCATAGCATTTGAGCTGAATCTGTTCAGAAATAAATTCGTGAGAGCACAGCCCAAGAGGACCTTATCTTAGTATTTTTGTTATTCAATATTCCTCTCTTGTTTTCACTGCCATGATCTTCTCAAATGTATCTAAAAAGTCTGCATGCCTTTATATAGGACTGATTTTCAACAAGGCACTGCATCTCATTTTAATTATATACATATAGTGGCGCTTGCTTTGTAAAGAGCTAACTTCAAAAATGAATGATGCTGCCTCGTGCTTTTATCAGCCAGGAATTTTAGCTTCTGTTGTTTATGTCCAGGACTGTCCATATGTTTCTTGCTATCTTGGATTACTAGAGTTGTATTTTATCAAATGGTAGTTTTGTCACCTGCAGTAAAGTTCCAGTTCCATGGTGTCATTCTGACCCTTTCGGCTTGTCTCTGCTGGTTTTGCCATTCCAGGTTGTTAGCCTAACGTAGTCCGTGTTGGATGCCCTCTTGCGAGACTGAGAATAGGAGACCAGCCCCATAAACTCATCAACCACGTGAAACCCACCGCTGGCAGCATGTATTGTGACAGTTACACTTACAGTCTTGCCACGTCTTTTAACCCCTTGAAGGTGTATACCTCGGTTTGTAACGACAGTCCACCTTTATATTAATGCTCATTTGCTAAAGTTTGTCTTCTCGTTCTGAATTTCAGCACTCTGAGGGCGGCTATGTGGGACCGAAGATGTACCAGCATAACTGGCTGGTGTACGTTTGTCTAAACAAAGTAATTAAAGCAAACTTAAATCTCAACTACATTTTCAATGTTATCATATTATTTGCCTCTCTTTGGCAACGCTGACGTGGCTTTCGACTACTAGTTCTGTAGTTACCCAGATGTGGTTTGGTGAGATAAATGCGTGGAATAATAATGAAGAAGATCAATCCAATAATGTAAAAGACGACTCTTGGAGACATTTGACGTTGTTTTTTTTTCTCTCTCCCCTGTGCAACATCTGTTTCGGATATTAGACTTTCTGCCGGACACAAGAAAAGTCTTTCAGCCACGTTTGTGGATATCTCATCGGACTCGGATCCATTTCATTACCTTTCCCATGTCCAGTTTTTTTGTTTTTTTTTAATTTTTTTTATTATCAGCTTTGAGTGTGTTTCAGAGACTCAATATATTTAAAGAATATAGATAATGCTAAAGTGCCCTGCAGTGACACAGTTATAGATGTCCTTCCTCTTGAAGAGCGGCCATATGAACAGGATTTTATGTTAGATTGCCAATGAAATTATTATATTATCCTTACATCATCTTAAGTAACACATTAAGCAGGTTAATCTTACAGTATGTGGCAGGTGCTGAGAGGCAATTTAAGCAATGATGAAGTAAAAAGTAGTTCTTTAACTCTTTTAGGAGGAGACAGAAGACGGCTTGAAAGAAATCTCACAAGTTTGACAACAGAGCCCGTCCATTGTGACCCCTCTATGCCCGAATTAGGGAATTGAAACTAAACTATTATCATCTAGTAAGATTGTTGTGGTGCTCTACTAATACGAGAGAATACAGAGGAGCAAGAGAAGAAAGAGCACGTGAAGATTAAAGGGGAAGAACAACAGATATTAGGTTACATCTGTTTTCAAGGTTATGGCCCATTAGCCTGAACAAAATCACCTTTAAACGATCAGGAAGAACAGCCATTGTTGTTTTTAAAAAATGGCAGGATAAGTTAACAACCGTTAGAAAAAAAAAAAAAAAAGCACAGTAGTCTTTCAAAACAATATTTCAGTTTTCTCTCATGTTAAAAAAACATATTTAGGTCTTTCATCTTTGGTCTTTATAAATGAACAAATACTTTGTATCAATAATACATATCAATATGTTTACTGTACAATAAATACAATTATGTATAATATATATATAACTATATATAACTTTATATAAATATATAAATAAATATATATATATATATATACACATACATGTGTGTGCGTGCGTGTATGCGCGTGTGTGTATGTTCAATAATGGGAGATCGTTGTGCTCAGCCCTAATACTTTACTTTACCAGAGAAAAGAGGGACTGAAAAAACAACTATTGTAGAGAGAGAAAAAATCACCCTCTCGCCCTTTGCGTGAAAGAGATACCATGAAAAAGTCCCCGCAAAAATATAATGTAAAGAGAATGTTTCCATCTTTTTTTTTTTTTTACTTTTTTTCAGGGAGCAGTCTTTAAAATGGTATGAAGTAAATGTTTTGTTGTTTTTTTTTTTCCTCTTGACACTGCGTGCTCAACACCTCTCGTATCTGGCAAAGGGAAGTAATTGGGCTTGTAAAAATTATCTCGCCTTACACGAATCCCTCTTTTGGAAGGGGCAGATAATCTGCGCAACGATCTCCCATTGTATTATTATCAATAATTGTAACATTACAAACAAGATAAACAAGAAAAGCCATCAACCATTTAAGAAGTTTATTAGAAAAAATTGGTGTAACATATTAAATTCATCGTCATTTTCATGATATTATCGTCAACAAAATATGCAATTATTGCATAATTATTTTACTATACACAGTCATCAAAGACAGCCAGTACAGGACGTGCATTTTGATATTTAGACAAGTAACATTTAAGGGGCAAGATCAGATGTAGTCAAGGATGCGAGTATAATGTTATCGTCATGTTAACGTAATGTTATGATTTGAAATAGTGAGAAAACAAGCCAAACATTGGTTGTGACAAATCCTCCAAATACTAACAAGGTAACAGTCCATTGTACAGCCGGAACAATCTAAACCATCCAGATCAACAGACTTGGGCATTGTTTTTACATGAATGCTCCTTTTATGACATTGATTAATGAATACCCAGTCACAAACCAAGACGATTCTGGAAGCCAGTTTCTCAAAATTGTTATTTTTTCTCTCATATCACTGTGATCACATATCTTAGAATCTCAGAAACTATCATAGACAGATCCATATTAACATTCACACATTCTGAAGTGAATCTACATGATAAGGTGATTTTTCAAATCTTGATTTGTGTGTCAAAGCAGTGCTTGAAAAATCAAGGTCGCACATTCGCTCAATTAAATTTTGCAGCGACTGAATGTTCCCCACAGTGTTACTATGCCTGTTCTTTGTGACCATCTGTTATGTAACCTGCTGAACATTTCATTTAATTATGCTCTGTCATATGGAGCTTCTATGTACTTTGTATCTTATCTATAACATTAGATGGTAAGAGGTTAAAAAATGAAATAACAGTAAGATCTCCAGTTTTTTTTTTGTGTTCCCCCATGGTTTAGAAATATAATTATATATACAACAAGGTAACAAAAACA
Organism: Peronia verruculata; assembly: GCA_038406235.1. Classification (NCBI taxonomy): domain Eukaryota; kingdom Metazoa; phylum Mollusca; class Gastropoda; order Systellommatophora; family Onchidiidae; genus Peronia; species Peronia verruculata. The sequence continues at coordinate 7,620 of JBCAUA010775390.1, forward strand.
AAACAAACAAACAAACAAAAAATGCATCAACACAGAAAGTAAGAACAACCATTAAAAAAAAACAACATGAATTTGTAACGATGTAATACTATTATCTTTAAATCAAGCAGAGAATTTTAGCTTCAGCTGCCTCCAACATGATAAGGAAAACACTTATGCAGACCTTTCCAAACAACGTAATCAATACCCTGGTAAAGTATCTTGCTACATTCATCACTTTTGACGGACTATGATAGTGGGGCCTCCTCCTATTTACCTGTGGACACCATTTTTTTTTTTTTTTGACATGCTGCCTGTCGGTCAGTTAAGGAAACTACGAGGTAACAACATAATTTTTTTTTTTTTTGACTTGCGCTACCGGCCCAGACGCCAGTCTCAAAGAGGACTTTCGATGACTTGTCGGGTCCCTATTTAACGAGCAGCTAAAAATATTATCTCGAAGACACAAACAAACAGCAATACTGGGATAAAAAAAAAAAAAGAGAGTCGTGACTGAGATTCATTGTTTCTAAACTGGACATAAACAGACACTGCAGCTGACTGAATAAATTAAAAAATAATCTGTGTTATAAAATCACCAACTAATGGGTTAAAATCACAATTTGTGACTTGGTTAGGGTTAATAAGTGATGCCGTCATCTATGAAGAGTCGCTATTACACGAAGAGAGAGACCTTGATATCGGTTTTCTTCAATTCTTTACAGGACACCTCTGGATTTTTTCTGAAAAAAAAAAAAGGAAATTATGTAAAGATTATATCATAACATTACATCATTAGCGGTAATAATGGCTACCAATGTTGTGCAACGAAGTATAGTTACAGATGCTGAAATAAGCAATCGACCTGACATTTATAAAGAGGTTCCCTGCTCCCACCCGCAGGTGGTATACCCGCCATCGTAAGGGTGTCTCCCATGGAGTGCCATCCTCGATATTTCAGGGGAGCCATCTCTTCTCCCTCTCCCTGCTCCTGTCCTCTGTCCCGCTTTCTTTCCTATCTTCTTCTTGATGTGTAAACGTCTCTTACCGTGTTTGATACAGTATAGCAGTAATCGTGCTGATGTGCCGTTAAACCCCAACACAAACAAACAAACAAACACTTAACATTTGTGGTGTCATTGATTAAATGTAATCATATTCTTCGAAACATATAAAAACGTCAGAGAAGACACGAGCATTTCTACTTGAAAGCCATCGCAATTCCAATGAAAGTGGCAAGTTTGTCTCAAAATTAGGAAGAATATTTATCGAAACTTTCCACATTCATTTCTTAAAATGATGAGTGATTATGATAACAGTTAAGAGTTTAATCCTCTTCACTACTGACATAAGGCCACGCTGTTGCTGCTATGTGGTCAGACAAACGTCCCAACCATCTGTGATAAACTGCGTTTCGGGAGTGAACATCCAGGCCGCGAATGGTCACATTTAAGTTCTGTCAAAACCGTAGTTAGCTTTTAAAATGTTCTTTGTTTTGTGTATTTTTATATATTATATAGATCTTCCCTGTATTTTAATATCTAGGAAGGTGACCTTGGACTTATTTGTTTGTTTGTTTATTTGCCATTTTTTGTGTTGTTTACTATTGTTTCTATTTTTGCTGTTGTTGTTGTTGCTGTTGTTGTTGTTTTTGTTGTTGTAGTTGTTGTTGTTGTTGTTTCTTTGTTTTTCTTTCCAGCGAATGAAAGAATTGACAGCATGATCTAGTTTTGCATATTATATCAACAATTTTCTTCTTTTCTGTTTTCAGTTGACACAGTATTGCACGTATTTCTTTATCATGATTTCATCACAACCATTCAGCCATACTTACCTTGATGGGAAGTGGAAAACATCACTGGTCAAATCCTTGATATCTGTGTTCTGGCATATGACATTGGCCAGTTTGATTTCTCTCAGATTAGCCAGTTGTGCTGAAAGAGAAAAACACGATGATTTGACTGTTGACCTGTGGTTTTTGTGCTGTTCATTTAGTGAATGCATGGAGACATGTTCGTCACCGTCTATGTTCGTATTCATTTTTCAACATGTCTCTTTGTGGACTTTGGGGCTGCATAGATACATTTCATTATTAATACCACTATCTCATGGTCGTTGTCATAAAAAAGGACCAAAATGTCATCATCATAGTAACTATCGTTGTCAATTTTATACAAATGTCTTAAAATGTAAGACTGTGTACCAGCAACTAGCTGAACAAACTAAAGGAAGCAAACAACAATAGGTGAGACTTGATATGTTAAAACATTGAATAATGTGATATGTGATAGTGCTGGCCAAGTTCTAGAACCTCTTGGTTCTTCATCATAGCAACAAAGAAAAACTCCTTATCGTTGTCATTACAATTATCATTGACATTATTATAACTGTATCGACGAAGAGTCAAGCAGGCTTGAAAATGTGGCTACGATATTAGTATTTTTATTATGATTTTTGTTACGATTTTATTAACTGAATTCAAAATTCTTCATATTGTTTTTCCACTTTTTTTGATGAAGTTGATTAGTTGCCGGTGGATAGTCATCTTAATTATTATTATCATTATTTGTAAAATAATTATCATTGAAATCATCACCATCATTATCGTCTTTATCATCATCATAATCTTATCATTGTCACTGCCATTATTATCACCAGCATTACTTTTTATTCGTTGTTATTATTATTTCTATCATTATCGTTATCATCATCAGCAACATCATCATCTCCATTGCCATGTTAAATAAATGCCTTGAATAATTTCTGTTGTCATCATCTTCGATGTAGTTTTGATTATCATTGATATTATCATCATCACTTCTGTAGTTATCCTTACCATCTAATCATCACCTCTAGTATCCTGATATTATGATTATCATTATTTTTTTTTTATCCTCGGCGGACTTTCATCCACAGTATGCTCTTTTTGTCTGGATTATTTTCTGCACATTTTCTTCTTCTTATTATTATATATTATTAGTAATGTTTTGTACGGATATTACTATTTTTAATATGCATGTGATCGATACTACGAATTCCCTTGATAGAAAATACATGGCATACAGCTGAGTCCTCACCATTAGTAAATCCTGTGTAAGTGTTGAAGGAACTGAAGAAAAATCGATCCCCATACTTGAGATTGAAGAACTGGGTCCCCAGAAGACAGCGAAAGGTTGGCCCAACAACTCCAGTGTCTACAGGCTCGTACATGGCACCCGTAAAGACATCGATGTCCTCAACAGAACTAAGGAAGAATAAATGATGGTAGTATTATATAGCACAGAATCTTAGCGATTTACAGTCCAATATTATTCCGACAGACACGAAGGAGTCTCTCATGGACGTTCTTGGGAAGCGGCTATCGGTTTGGCTTTCAAATCCTTATCAATCTAACAATAACATTTTTCGCTCATTGTATACTGGGTGAAATCAGAACATTTTATCTGTAAAGGGGTCTTTCCCAGGGATAAAATGTCAGGACAAATCACGGTTCGACAAGACAGTCAGTGAACTTTTAACAAATCCTCTAGGGCCCAGAAGTTACCTAGAGATCTGTGATGTTTAGATCCAAATATCTAAACGTGAAGATTATTCTTGCAGCTTAACGCATAAGATGTAGTCTGAAGCCATACTTAGGAAATCTGTTTCTTTTATTTGTTTGTTTGTTTTTCATTTGGCCAAACAGTGAGACATTATATCGTTACAGTTCAAACTTCTTGCTAATGTAGACCAACCTAGGAGCAGCTATCATCATATCTGGAACATTGGACTTGGAGAGGGAGCGGAAGAGTGTTAGAAGAAAAGATCAATCTGCATAATTAGCATAACAACTGATCTGTACGTGGTACTTCAGGGGAATCGATGGTAATACGTTTTATATACCCACCATACAAACTGTACACTATTTTTAATTACAATTACAGGTTGAACAGAAATAACTATTTTTGAGACAACTGGATGTGTCACGAAGGTAGACAGATTCGTTAAAATTAGTTACGGGAACTTATTCCCTTTCATCTGTCTTTCTGGGATGTTATTCCCAGTATTTTTGTTTATATTATTATGCATTCGAGCCCCAGTGTATGTTGCTAAATACTGTGTCTCATCTTCTGTGGATGGAATTTTATCTGAAAGATAAACAAGCTTTATCTTTATATCTCATGTTATTGTATATCTTATTCAGGCATATCAGTATCAATTATCCACGTATATCTAACTATCTCCACGACAACCAGATTCCTGAAAAGTGCAAATTAAAAGACTTAAACACATCTCTGCATTCTTAACTGCCATTTGCCATACTCCATGCTATTATTGTTCTGTAGAAACAGTTGTACTTTCCAGCATGTGATTTAAGAAGCTGTCTAGATTAAGAAGAAGATGCAAGAAAAGAAATCAACATCAGACTAGGAAAGGCTGTTACAGGATTCAGAAACCTGAGCAAGATCTGGAACTCTGAATTGGTCAGAATATTCAATTCAAATGAGTTATCAACGCTTACATATGCCTGCAAAAGTTGGAAAAGTGACATGAGAAATAGAAAGGAGGATGAATGGCTTTGAAAACAAATAACTACGGGAAAATTATGGGCATGAAATGGAATGAAGTTTAAACAAAAAAGGAAATAAGGTAAATTTCAAAGTAGTCCCACATAGAAAAATATTTAAGACAAGAAGATGGCGCAACATCGGACACGTTTGGAAGGGAAGATAGCAGAATAAGAAACATGCGCTGAGCTGCGAAATCGAAGGCAGAAGAAAGAGGGATGGACCGAAAGAGACAGTTAAATGAACTATCATGAGGACGGCCAAAGAAGCAGGAATAGAGAGCATGAGAAAACTGGTTGAGACAACTTAGAAAAGATCAGAATGGAAGAAGATTGTGACGGCCCGATACGACGTACGGCGGCACGGGAAGGATTTCAGATTTCATATCTCATGATTCTGAGGTACGGATTTCAGTGAAGCGAATTTTGTGCAAAAGGCTGGCTATTATTCAGTCATCTCGTATGCAATATCAATCTTTTGGTAAGTTAAATACAGCGTGTAAGACTTTGTTCCTTGAGTATCTCAATCTAGGAACAGACACTTAAAGGGGGAATGTCAGTTTGGGCTGTCCAATAGAATAAACATAAAATTAATGAAGCAAGATAAGATCTCAATCTCATTATGATGGACTACAAACAGTATAAAATTCACTGGAAAGCGATTCGCTGATTAACACTACGTAAAGCTTACTTTGAAACAAAAAATGAATCTACCAATTATATTCTAAGGCTGGGCGGCTATCAGCCGAAATTCTACTGAACTTTTTTTTTTTTTTTTCTAAATATGTGGCTTCGTTAATAATTCTGAAATTTGAGATCGCTATAAACTTCAATAAATTCTGTACATGTCTAGACTTATATAATCCTAGAGGATTGAGAAAAATATATTGATATCAGTTGTGGCATTAGATCAGTCTGAATATTATAAAATTGTGATCTTTTGGTTTTATCTTTCTTTGTTGTTGTTGTTGTTGTTGTTGTTGTTGTTTACCTATAGACAGAGGCAAGGTTTTTGCCTTCGGGGCCCAGTGCATCTTTATCGTCGAAGCCTTTCACTCGAGGAAGACCACACATGGCACGCCACTTGGTGTATGATGGGATGCCGTGGTCACGTGCTCGCTGGATGTTCAAGGCCACTAGGTCAAGACCACGACCGGGTGGTTTGTCTGGGGGCTGGAACAAATGTCTGGTTATCTCCTCGACTGTGGATCAAAATCAACATAACTAGAGATTTGAAGCAAAGTATGAAGGAACTCTGGAGTAAAATAAGTAGAGATTTGAAGATGAGATAAATAGAAATTCTGAATAAAGATAACCGGAGATTTGAAGTAGACATGGCTAAAAATTGGAGTAAAGATAACAAGATATTTAACGTAAAGACAACCATAAACTTGACTCACAGATGGCTCAATATTGAAGGGAAATGGCCAAGAGTTGATAGTAAGGATAATTAGAGTTGTCAAGTGAATTTAACCAGACATTCTCAGCAAAGGTGATTGGGTCAATATATCTGAATCTGATGTAGATTAGAATTAAGAAAAAGTGTATAGAGATTTGAAGGAAAGATAACAAGGATTAAAAGAAAAATCAAGAATTATGTACTGTTGACCTAACACAAAGAACAGTATAAAATTAAAAGAACCCTTGCTATACGTTTTTGATATTTGGCGCCAACAACAAAATGCAAAAGAAAAAATTGATTATTATTCTAGCGTACCCAAAATCACACAGCCTTTTTATTTCTCACTTCCAGCGGTTTAGATATTAAAGTTAAGTTAACTTCAGGAACCTGTCTCAGTGACAGTGAAATGAGACACAATGCAGAACATTATTCAGCAGCTAAACATTTTTACTCTCAAAACGCTTGGATGAATTGAGACAGATTTTTCCATACATCAGCGTTTTTGTTGTTACTGTTTTCTTTTCTTTTTTTCTTCTTCCCCTTTGCATGCTTTTAGCGGGTGTTTCAATATCTTTGAAACAACTGGGGTGTATAATCCCAAACGCATTTAGAAGCCATAGAATATAATACTAGATAAACCTGCTTTTTTTTTTTAAATTATGGCTGGCTACAATAAATAAATAAGGAGACAGACGAAAAAATAAATAAATAAAAACTAAAATGTAAAGAATATAAATATATATAATCATAAATACGTATAATTTGATATATATGTTAGGCATCTCCTGATCATTCATTTATTGCAAGATTCTAAAAAATTAAAAAATTAAGAAGTGATAGTTTGCCTTTATAGTAAAAGACTAAACTTAAGACTGATCCTGATGTTTGGAATGGCTATTTCAGGACAAAGAAATATGTATTTCAGTTATTAAAAGCTGTAAATATTTGTGACTTACTATTAGAACATATTTTGCACAATTACAAATACAAAACAAAACAAAACAACAACAGCAACAACAAAAAATACAAATTTAAAATCCAGGCATTAATATAAAGAGTATTAATTTCTTCAATACATTTTACACTTCTTTAGTAAGTAATTCTATGCAGATCAAGGAAGAGGAACAAGAAATTACCGAAATTCTCATCTCCTCGTTGTGCTCCGTCACTGTTCGAGTAAGTGGTGAATGGGCTAACACCAGCAATGCCTGACACCAAATCATCGAACCTCTCCAGGACCAGCTGTGGTCTGGTAATAGATAGATAGATAGATAGATAGATAGATAGATAGATAGATAGATAGATAGATAGATAGATAGATAGATAG
>JBCAUA010775611.1:0-29543 GCA_038406235.1 Peronia verruculata
GAAATTCTTCGTAGCTTTATAATTGTGGTGTAGATTATATGATTCAGATTCTCTTAGCAGGTAGAATCTAGATTCTACATATAGGCAGTGCAAAGATCAGAGACAGATAGGTCTTATATTTTACCATTTTTCACAGACAATGGTCAATGTCTGTTTATCATTTTTATCTATATCTCCCGTTTGTAGAACGACAGACCTTGCTAGTACCATAATAATACCCGGACTGATACATAGATCAGGACGAAAAAAAAAAAAAACGATAGATAACTGTATTTTGGTTACTTCCTACATATGTTCCACTGATTGCCTACCCATGTTTTTCACAACAAAATTTATTTCCCTGAACTTGGACTTTGACTTCAAACAAAAGTGGTACCAATGTATCAACATTTTATAAAATATGAACATCAAGATGCACACGCTTGCCATGTAAACTTTAACTCTTCTAGTATACTATAACAATACCTCAAGTCATGCACAGATCAGGACGAAAAAAAATGAAGAGCCAAGCGGGCTCGAAAATTTGGCTAGCGATATTAGTTTATTTTATTAACACCATTCAAAATTCTTCATATTGTTTTTCCACTTTTTTGATGTATTTGATTCGTTGCCGGTGGACAATCATCTTAATTTTAAGATATTGTTTGTAAAATGATACCAATGAGTATATTTATGTGTACTTATATGTGTTTCCTTCTTCTGATTCCTAAATTAATGACAGGCAACTAAAATTTCTGGGATGTGTTCTTACAGAAAAGATGACACTGAGAGAATATTTCTGACAGGTAAGGTATGAAATGAGGCAGAAGTAACCCAGAATGGCTTTCCTTAATTACAAAGCTGAATCATTTGAGATGACACATAATGAGCTCAATAACATGAGGTTCTTAAGAATCTTCAAACGAAGAAAATGAACAACGTGAAGACACAATTACTCATGTCTGTCACAGATGCTGCACTTGACGAAGAAGAGGGTTCCAGACTTTCTAAGAAATATTTCTACACATGATATACATGTACTTTACAGATGCCATGATCAGCTATAGCATCACAGAATGTCACAGCAAATAAAATCAGGTTCTGGTGTAAGCTTGCTGTTGTAGTTAACGTTCTCAAGACTCTCTCTTTCTCTCTCACTCACACATACACGCACGCACGCACACCACACACACACACACACACACACACACATACACAAGCACGCACGCATGCGCGCGCACGCGCACACACACACACACACACACACACGTGTGTGTGAAATGCAATCATTTGATTGCACAAGATAATACAAAGCAAAACACATGCCAGCCACACCATTTCATCCTAAAGAAACCAAAAAAAAAGACACAAATTCTGTCTGCAGTTTACTGATTGTATTTGTTTCTGATGTTCTACTAAGCCATCTAAAAAAACTACGAGAAGAAAATCCATTGAAGCTGAAGCCATAAAAGTTGTAAAGCAGAATCAAGGATGTAAATAATGATACTTAATCGCAAGTTTTAAAAAATCACTTTGGCATAATACTTATTTTGATGTTCAGAATTTCACATGTTGAATGAACAAGTATGAAAATACCCATAAATCTTGGATAATTCTGCATGCTGCATATCCTCTTGTAGTTCAAACAAATCACTATTTCTCTCATGGCCAGTTGAAATACGATGTAAGTCACTGGGCTAGATCTAAGAAATCGGGTTTTGTGATGAGGGGGGTCGGATATTGAATTTTTTTTTTTTTATTGCAGAAATCAAAAGTACATTCATTTCTGAATAAGACAATATCAGTCTAATACCTGATTTATAAATATTTCTTAATAAAAATCAGTTTTTTGTGAGGTAAGTTAGGTAGATTTATGCATTCGACTGTTCATTTAAATTCAATTTTCTCGGAATTTCATTCATTGCTGGAGGGTGCCCCCCTTGTCTCTTTAAACCAATATCTCTAGATAGAATAAAGCTAGCTCAAAACTTTTTTAATCACCTAGAAGGGTATGAAAAAAGATTTCACATAATACCACAAACCCCATATGGTGGAAAATCGACATATGTCTCATTTTGACTGGCTGTGAGACATTTAACATTTAAATGTGTATCTCCATGTCAAAAATATGATCAAACATAACATCTAGGTTTACATATATTAAACTAATGTCAAAAACTACACAATTTAAAGATTCCATACAAGATGTGTATAGCAAAATTCATATTTACGACAAGCACTATGTACTATGTGCGTCTTTTGTGACTGGCAGAATTTTTTTTTTCTTTAAAGATTGATAATATTTGTCCCACAAATTATTTTCAGCTGTTTACAAAGTTAACCCCCCCTCCCCCCCCTCCCAAAAAAAAAACAAAAAAAAAACAGGGGGAAGGTCATGTGTGCAAAAATTATTCAGTACTAATTGGCAAGAAAAAATGTCTTTACTTCCACACTTATTTTGGACAGTAGTGAAGAAAAAGTTTAAAATTCTTAGCATTATATATAAGCTATATATGTAATGGGACTAGAAGTGCAAAAAATTATAACAATATCTTGTTGAATAAGCACAAGATATTAGTAACAATTTCACAAAGTAAGTTTGTGTAGGGAGCCATGCATATTATATAAAAAATTCTTCATCTATTAAGTTAGTAAAGGAACAAAAAATATTTTTTTATGAAGCCAAAAAAAAAAAAAAAGATATCACTAATATCACTCAGTTTGTGTTCAATTCCACATAGACATCTCTCTGCACGGTGGCCAATAGTTGAATTATGCTTTTGTTTGGGGTATTTTTTCAGTTTAAATGTGAACCAGTCTGCCTCATTTTAATGAGTGACACACTTAACTAAATTGAAAATTTTTTCAATGAGATAAATAATGTACATGTATCCCGCTGTAGGACAATGTCTGGGTTTACGATGGAATCTGCAGTTTAGCCAGCTATGCCCAATCTATGAAAATATGTTACTTCAAACCTGTTTTTGAAAGTGATTTGAGCTCACTTGCTTGTTCACAGGCTCAGGAAGAAATATGTTGCCTCCATCAAGTGGTTCTGATGGATGAGATTTCCATCTTTAATTTAGACAGCTATCTTCCCATGAATATTTGCTGCAGAAAAATGAGAGATTGTCATTGTTTTTTGCCCCAATCAAAGGAAGAGATTTCAAACATTACAATGAAATGTCTTGCGACCAGGGCAAATGAGTTGGAAGTCGCGCTGGACAATGAAAATATACCGCCATTTTTGGTCGTTTTAACTACTTTCCAACTAAGATACTAATTTTTTTGTTGTTTTCACAAAATGACAATTTAACTTTTTTTAATCTGAAAAAAGAAATATTTTGGCATCATAGTCGGAAAATAGTGAGAAACGGTGGTGACCTGAACTCACCTGGCGTAACTTGTGACTCATTTGCCCTGGGGGCAAGACAAATGGTCAAGGTTGTAAGAACTTTCCATATGGTAGGTGGGTCTGGTTCAGAATTAAATGTCAGACAAAAACGCAAACATTTCTTAACTGCCATCATATTATCATCATTATTGTATAAGAACCCAAATGTGAATTTTATGTGAATGCAATATTAAACACAACACACCCTACATTTGTTGCTCTATTCCCTTGCCTTTCATTTTCCATCAAAGTCTGTGACAATAATCACAACATGTACAGTGTTTAAGCTGCCCATGGTCAACTGCCATGTCACAAAGGTAAGTACTGACTTAGTTTTGAAATTCCGAGTGATATATAAATGTGACCATATAATACTTTGGAATGTTTCGACATTTCCAACAAACACATTGACAAAAAATAGATATTTCTTTGTTCAGATCATAATAAGGCTAACCATGATTTATAATTCGAAGGATGATGGAATAGAGACTACTGACAGAGAGAAATTGGCAGTCACATAGAAAGGCAAGTAAGCCTTCAGTAACTTGCCTCACACATGAAGGATATACATGTATGTAAAACCTGAAACAAAAGGTAAATATAGTTAGCTGGACAAATTCTCATTACATTATACAAGGTGATCTCTCATATGAAGAACAAAAATTAAAAAAAAAAATAAAATAAATCCAATCCTTCATTCTATTCAATTGTGTATAAATTTTGTCTATATTTGTTTTGATTTTTTAACTATCAGGATCCATAAATATATAGATATTATTATTAAGATATCCTCAATTGATTTTCTCTTTTCAAAACACCCACTTTTCTTTGATCCACTAGATTTCAACATATATAATTCAGATACCTACAGCTTTAATGCATCTATTCTTTCTAAATAATGTAAGGCGCGACACAATGAAATCAGGCGCTCGTCAAACTGAGCCGAATGGAGAAATCAGATGTTTTTCAACTGTGAATGAATTTCTAACGTTTTTTTTTTTCTTCTTCGCCAAAACCCTTCTATATCAATCTAAAAATGCATTTCAGAGTTAAACTGGCTGAAATAGAACGAGTAAAGGCCCAAAAAGTGTTATTCAGGGGCATGACCTAACAAAGGTAAAGAAGGATTTACCAAAGTGATTGGCCATTTTCTCACTAAATTCAGCTGCAGGGACCGGTCATCCCCCATCGTCTTTAATTGCCAATATCTCAACTTCTACTTAAGGTAGACCAATACTTTTTTCACACACAGAAGAGGAAAAGAATAAACTTCACAGTGATACCAATAACTCCATGTGCTCAAAATTTGACGAGTGCCTGATTTCATCCTGTCGCGTTGCATATGTAAAATACAGTGAATTAACTTTGTTAAACTGTTATGACAGATATTTCAGCATCTCAAAACATTGACACTGAGATCCATAGTTGTTATTTGGTATAAAACAATGCTTTTGTAACCAAATTAAAGTCAAGGACAATATCAATCAAACTTAAAGATGCAGTAGACTTGAATAGACTGTGGAATGGTATTATTGATATGCTAAGCTTGATAGTTAGCAAATTTCTGAAACAATACACGATATAAATATTGTCTTCTTAAAAAAAGCTAGAGCTTCATTTCAAGAAATAAATTTTCAGAGAAAAACTCTAATGTGAACTTGATGGTCTTGCTTCAAAACTAGAGAAATAGCCATCCTTAAAGTATAATAAATATAACTGCACTGGCTTAGAGATGACACCAAATGGAAATAAAATTATGCCCAAGAGTTCACTGATTTGACTGAAAAAAATTGCTTGGGTTCACTTTTGACAACAAAAAGTTGCTCTCCTCTTTCTACGAAGGAAAATACTCAATTGAAAGATATGAAAACAATGAAAATATCATAATGCTCTCTTTATGATACCTAAAATTCTCATCTCTCCATGCTCTTATTGAAAAAAAGACGGAATGTTCATGTGAAAGCCAACAAACTGCATTAAAGCACTTGTTGATGCCTCCTTTTCAGGAAACATAGCCATTACATACAATGTGTCAGGCACAGTAGCAATGCATATATGAAAAAGAATTAATGTCACAGCATAAAGGAGAAAATTCTCTATTACTCCAGCACAATATCAATTGTACAGACATTAGAAAAATGTTCAAGAAGTAAAGCAAGGTATAAATATGTAAAGTGAGCATACAGTGTGGCAGCACAGGCTACAGTAGCAGGAATATACAATATATTGCAATCTATATCTTAGAAAAAAAAAAGAAAAAAAGGTAATTAAGAATCAAAACCTGGATTACAGTACAAAATTCTTTGGATAAAGACAAAGTAATGTTTGTAGATCTTGAAACTACAGGCACAAGAAAAAAAGTTTAATGACTAAATCACAAAAAATTTTGCATATAACTTGCATATATATAAAGTGTGATCCACAATTCAGATGCACATTCTTCTGAAAGAAAAAACATGACTGCATGAAAGCAGTTGTGTTTAGATGTTTATTATAGATTTGTATTTAGAATATTATTCACTGAAAGAAAACATAAAAAAAGGAACAGTGGAATGCCTTTAAATGTATATTTAATGCATTCATTGTAAATATAAATCACATTTATGATATCTATGTCTGATTTTTTTTTTTTTAAAGTGGTACTTCCCATGCTGATTTCATTGCATGAATTAATGCTTATGTAAATGAACAAAATCACTTCATCACTGGTCAGTTTGTTTCTGATGAAATGGCTCATAACTTCACCAATGCATCACATTACAGATGAATCTGTTTTTTGTGTGAAAGGATTTGGATTTCATTTAAACACTTTGAATATGTTTAACAATGGGGTGTCACTTTTCATTCTTTATAAGCCTTTTACCCTCCTGGATATTGTTATTTCATGCACAAATTCACAGAGAGGGAGGAAAGGGTATGGAAGAAAAGAACTATCATTTTTTGTCCATATTTACTGGTTCAGTTTGTTTGTTTTGTATTGTTATTGTTATGTTTTATCTCCAGTTTTTCTGTGTTTTTTTTTTAAAAATTGATTTGCAGTAAAGTTTGGAGGGTATAAATTTACAAAAAATCTTATTTAATCACTGGTTGTCCAGGCCAGATGATTTTATTATGGTAGTCCATCGTTCCAAGCTTTGCCAGCCTGAATGCTTGCCATGGTCAGATCCTGAGGGAGATCCGGTGCTCTCTTTTTACCAGACTTGTCATAAGCCCCATGGTAATCCTTGATGATTGTGATTGAGTCAATGACCTTACCATCCTGGAAACGAATAAAAACAAGTTTCTGACTGAAAAGAATGTTTGATACATTTCAATACAAGTATATTAATTAACCCATGGTCTCAGTAAAGCCGAATATACGCCTCGCCAATTTTTGCCTATGGATGTAAAGCCATATTTGCAAAACCGACAAACTATTCCAGTCCACTTCTATCCATATTTTATAGTTATAGCCTCGACTGAACATGAGTGTCTACACCAGATGTAAACAAAGACTCTTGTTTCGGTTACAAATGTTCATGAAGTGTACAACAGTTATTTGAAGTTATTTGGACCCAGTTTTTTTTGGTCAAGTACATTCATCTGAAATAAGATCAGTGCCATGGCTGGCAGAGAAGTGCCCTAAACGATATCAAGGCTTCACAGATGGCTTGAAATGGTAGAGAAAGACTTTTAATGGTGACACAGATCTAGATCTAGATTTACAAGTAATAGTTCTCTATTGGGTAAAAGATCTAGATCTAGATCTAGATACTGAGAGTGAGGGATGATAAAAGTGGGCATGGTGAAAGAGCAACTAGGACCTAGTAGATCTATTTGGATTTAGCCTTAACTCTGGTAACTTGGAGGGAAGAAGAGACATCAGGACAACTGAAGGTAAAGAAGAGGGGACTGCTGTAGAGGAGCCTGCTGCAACTACGAACTAGATCTGGATCTAGATCTATGATCCCATTCAGCCTACCCATATGGAGGAACCCAAATTCTTACTTTCAACATGTGAACACTTAGCCTCAAACCAGTGCTCAAATACACTGAATTTTAACATCTCATGAACTCAAAATGCTGTCAACATGTTCACTAATGGACTACCTTTACATACATGTACTGTTGAACTTGCCTGAATGGTCATGTTTTGCTTTCAGTTGTTCTTCCCGCTAACCCTACTAACATGTTTTCATTGTTATTTGGATATTTAATTGTGTTCTCCACTCAAATCTCTTCCATTTGAAACATAATATTATAGTGTTCCAATCAAAAATAGAAACACAATGTGTGAAAATGTGAAGAACAGTTTTGTAATTTTGTCATGCACATAAAATAATTACGTCCAGATGAAAAAAAACAAATTCCGCGGAGAGAATGAGTTAACTCTCTTACCAATATTCCCTATATATTCTGAAATGTCTCATGGCCAGTCAAAATGATTCATAAGTCGATGGGCTAGAATTGAGAAATTGGGCTTTGAATGTGATGTGTGGGATCAGATATCAATTTTTTTTTGTTTTGTTATTGCTGAAATCGAAAGCATATTCATTTCTCAACAAGACAACATCAGTTCTACCCTTGATTTATAAATATTTCTCCATTAAAATTCAGTTTTTGTGAGGTTGGTATGTAGATTTGTGCATTCAACCATTCATTTTTGACGTCATTTTCCTAAACTTCAAGGGCCAGTAATCAAAATGGGTGGACATAATATCCTAAAATATTTAGTATCGTTAGAACCATTGTTCTCTACTTTCACCTCCTTGGCTTAGTGTAGGAGCCCAGTTCTAAAACAACCAATGAAAACAGTTTATATGGCATAAACAAAGAGTATTCTTGCAATTTTGCCTAGCAATGCGACCTACCAGTGGCCATCAAACTGATCTCAATGTGTAAAATCCTTCACATAACATTCTTAAATTTTAAAAAATGAGGTTTTTTTTTGCTTTTTGTGGTGAGGGTCGTGCAGTTTATCTGAACAGGGGAGACTACTGTGTATATTATCCACTTTTTCTTATTCTTATGTGAGAGGTTGTTTCTCTTGAAAATGGTTAAGATAAACCTTGCTTAAAATAAACTTGCTGACTCAGTCCTGAGAGGTTTATCTTAAGCGGACTCCACTGTATGAGAGATGATTCCTTCCTTCAATTTCACTGACTGATCATCCAAATGGAGAATCTGGTATCTAACTTTCAGAAGTGCTATTGCCAAAAATATCGATCTCTCAAAAGGCATCCCTAGAATGACATCTGAGGCTTTATAAAATGTTATGAATATAAATTCAAACAAATACAAATGCCTGACATTCTCCTGCCCATAGAAAGATTACCTACCTGAACATCAGACACCTGCTCAATATGCAGATGTGTCCTGTTCAGTACATGCATGCGAGCATAGCCATAGTCAGAACTGTGGAAGGCTGACCATTCAGGTCTCTTGTGCTTGAATGGAGTGACATTCTCTCGGCATCCCTGCCCAAACAGAAGAAAACTGCATTCTTTATTGCTGACTTGGAAACAACTCAATATAATCACTGGCTCATTCTAATAAAAAAACCTGGAGGCATGCTACTTTTACAAACTGATGATAATCTAGCTGGGGTATCTTCTATGCTCTCTGCCCTGCCATAGTTACTTCCATCTATCTACACTAACAATCATAGAGATGTTAGATTTTCACAAATGTAAAACTTAAATGCAGCTTTTAAATGAACCCTTAAAATAGCTGGGGAAGAATGAGGATTGGCTGTGACCAGCTGTATTACTTCTCTTTCCCTGACACAAAGAGTGTTTGTCATAAACTTTCTGGGTGTTGATGGATGTTAGTTGTGACATTGTAGGTGGCAATCAGGCGGTGAATACGGATGAGACACACACAGGAATGGAGAAAAAAGAACACGAATCCTCAATGTCAAAATGATGCAGAATTTATTGCAGATGCTTGATAGAAACACAACCTTCAAGAGAGCTGCCTCACTCCGAAGCATACCGTTCGCTGCATTCTCTCTTCACTGCATGGCACTACACTCTGCATGAGCCCTTATATAGATGCCAGCCTTTCTGGAACCCTCCTTCTCTGGAATTCTCTCAAAACTGATGGTCTATGCTTGACCACAAGAACTAGATCGCTAGACCTAAAACCATGACATAGTACGTACGTGATGTACTTCACATACACAACATCTGACTAAAAACCATCCTGCACAGAATGCATAGGGAGTATTTCAGATAAGATCGATGATGCAATATTTCCACATTCCAGCAAATGTACGCTCACAACACACACTCGCACATATCCAACATCCACAATCATGATTCGTTACAGTGTTGAACAAGCATGACTACAAGGGAAAAAAAATAATTTTCATGCTTTTTGCTTGAAACATACATTTTAAAAACTGTTTTAAAATTCAGGGACTAAAGAAAATGTTCTCTTCTTATTGTAGTAATTCTATCAAACTTTTGTGTGATCAGGATTACATAACATGAAGAAAACTTTTTTTTTTTCTCTTTTTCACAATGCTTGTTCAACTGTTTTTGTGTCTAGCATAGGGAAGAAATAGGGCTGGCTAAAAACAATCCCCATTAAAATTAAAATTATAAACCCATGATATTTTGAAATTGGTCACATTCTGAGTCTCACTGAAAAATCAGTATGCACAATTATAATTACTGAACCTGTGACAGGGGGGACAAGGAGAGCAATTAATAGTCATCCTCACCCACAGCCCAGACTAAATGTAACAATATCAGAGATTCTGCAATTAATAGTCATCCTCAACCACAGTCCAAACTAAAAGTAACAACTTTAAAGATTTTGCAATGCCAAGAGCTCGGAAAGTGGAATGCTGAAAGTCTGCCATAATTACTTTCATTTCATTTGAGGGGTGACGAATCTCACCTCATGTAACCCATAAACACTGCATTAAGTGTATCATCCTCAGTTACAGGGATCCACAGTTTTGGTATTGGGTTTATTTACATTTCACAGCACATCAACACAAAAATGGTAAACACAATATAAATTGGCATAACACAAGTTAAAAGACTTTTTATCAACATCTCTGATAATGGTTATACAGAAAAAAAATAATAAAAGGTAATAAATAGTTCTGAACATCTCACAAGTACAATGAGGCAGGGCACTATCTGGTTCAATTTCATATAACATTAAGAACTTGACATACTATCTACACAGACATTTACAGTGTATCACCATGAAATACTCACAGCAGACCCGGTGATGATGTTCACTGGAGCCTTTGGATTTGTGTAGGGGTTCTCATAACTGCCATTCATGACCTTTATAAAAGAGATCATACCATTTAAATATGTGGTATTCAATTCTCACCACCATCAGACAATATAATAAGAAAAACATGCACTTACAACTATATTCTGTCAGAAATGAATCAAGAATATCTACCTGATATGTCTCAAAAAAACCCTCTTCCTATTCCATTTAATGTTTTATGGTTAAGAAGAAATCTTCCATAAATAAAGATACATCAGTTATTTCATAAAATCTTCGATGTTATCCACAGCCTGAGGACTGTTTAATAAGCAAAAGCAAATTGAGAAGTAGAAAAAATTCCCAAGAGCCAAAGAACTACATTTTGAACTGTGTTTAAAGATTCTGTTTTTATACCTTCATGGGAGTCTACAGGACTATCAAACTTGCCATTTTAAAGGGCTGATAGCCTAGTCTTACCTTCCTGTCATAAAGAGGCCACAGACGCTCATAGGAATGCTCATGTGCCCAGATAGCTACATCCACACCATAATCATACAACAGATCCTCAAATCCAAAAATGTGCAGGATGGGCACTCCTTTTCTTATCTGGGAAAAGTAACATACAAAACAAAACAAAAAAGTTATAATGACCTTATGGGACTCATCAGGTTAGTGAGGGTTTGTTTGTTTGTGTTGGGGGTTCAATGGCACATCAGCACGATAATGGCAATATTGTGCCTAACACGGTGGGCACAGTTACATGGTAATAACAGACAACACGCTCATGAGGCATAAGAGGACATCAAAATGTGTATGTAAACCTGGGCTATCGAACGTTGTACAAAAATTATTATTTTTTTTTTTTTAAATCGATGTAAGCAGTTTTGTGGCATCCCGTGGGGATTGTCACATTTCTGCCGAGGAGCTTATCATGACAATACATGAGAGTACTTGTTTCTCTATCCTGAAAGCTGACATATAAGTAATCAGTGTCTCACTATCTCATCCACTTGTGAAACCACAAAAGAAGATACTTTCACTCTTCCTTGCAAAAAAAAACATTTTTCACTATCAGAACTTCAAAACCATCTTTCCTTTTTTTAAAAGATCATTTTCATATCTTACTCCATTTACTCCCCACCCCCAATCCCCTTCTCTCTCTCTCTCTCTCTCTCTTTTTTCACAATCTTTTTATCTCAGCATTAACATTCATGAAATTTATTTTAAAAAGTAGATATATTTTCAAACCCATCATCAAAACACATGTAATTACCATAATAAAAATTTCATGCATAACAGCTGACTTGAAAACTTTTTAACATGTAATAAATAGCACTGAAAGGTGAGCTTTGTCATAAGTAACTTGAACATTTGATCACTTACGATACTTTCATTCTGAGTGCAATCATCTTTGTCATTGTTGGAGCAATACATGGGACGATGGCCAAACACGACAACCCATGGTCTTATAGCTCTGTTCTCTGGTTTGTTGGCTTCCTGGAATGCATATGAATACACCATCATATCACATAAAGCCCACCACTAACCATTCCTTCTTTCCCTTTGAATTAAAATTCTGATTATCTACTGATCGGCGTTTTACAAATACACACGGAATTTTTTAAATAGACACAGTTAGATGATGATTGACAGGTGGGGTAGTTATGAGAACCCACACTGGACGAATAGTCTGCTTCTTCATCTTACAGCTACTCATGCTGAATGACGTTCAGTCGGTATCTCTGATTGCTTGTGAGATAGCAGAAGACAGGTGCTGCTTGGCTGATACATAGTGGGCAGAGTGCGGGATAACAACAGACAGAGTGAGGGAGATTGATCATATGCTGATGCTTAGCATGGATGCAACAGTGAAGAAGTAAAACAGGACTCAGGAGCTTCAAATCTTGTATTATGTGTGTCTGAAACTGAGTTACATTTTAATGGTACTGGAAATGTGAAGTAGTTCACATCAAGCATTACTATAAATGCAAACTACAAATAGTGGCAGCTTTAGATGAAGTGATGCTATCTCTAATTCAAAGAAACACTATTTTATCCTCAAATTTTTCAGGTTAACAGATATTCCCACTGTGATAATATTACGCTTGTCTTCCTAAACAGGGATGTCAATCAATTTATGAAAAAGTAAGAAACATTTCACTTTCAATTTTTACATGCCATTATTTTTGAAGAGAACATAAAAATTAAAATATCTCTTTACCAAAATAGATCACCAAAAAAAAAATAATAATTTTTGGTCCACAAAAATAAGAGACAGTCAAACAGTCTACTTTTTTGCTTAAAAATCAGTTTAAAACTCTGCTGTAATGTGCATGGGGTTACTTCTAAGTCTTTCTTCAGCCATTACCTCTAAGTCTTTCTTCAGCCATTCATACTGCCAGAAAACTTGCATGGGACCATAGTGCCAGAAAAAGATGAGTTCCGTGGACACTGATACAAAGTGAACTGGACCCATGTTGAAACTGATAAACAAAGAAAAAACAATGCCAGCACAATAAATTTCAATTGCATCACATGCAACTATGAGGACTGAGTAAAACATGTAACCATTCAAAATTGCTTTGAAGTTTGAGGATTCATCTGAGCAAAACAAAATTGAAGCCAAACATTTTCAAACCATTTCCCGATTTGTTAGTCACTGAAAGCAAAAACCAATTAATTTTTCATTCCCAAACTGTTCGAATTTCACGACAAAAAAGCTTACAAAAAAATACTTTATTTAAACATTGTCAGACTGTTAGCCTTAACACTATGCAAGAGTACAACTCATCATTGCAGAAAATATCTTTACTGCAAACAATGTTTCATAATGCCAACATTATTTCCACACCTATGTTTAAGTCATTTATTTTTTTAAATTTCTGTGTACCAACGCAAAACAGTTTTTCATGCCAGTTACCTGTAATACATACGTCCTTCATCCCCAGGCATTGTGAAACGGTTACGGTAATGGGAGAAATTGCTGAAAGGGGAAATGGAAATCATGTAAAGACAAATCTTTCAACTCACATATAGTATCAACTGAAAAATCTTACAGATAAATCTTGTAGATCTGTATGGCCATTTTTTTTTTTCTCATGTGTTCAAAGTGGCATGAAATTAGCCAATCCGGATGGAAAGTATTAATTTGCTCTTCATCCCTAGGTCTGTGTGATGGTAAATCTTTCTTTTTTGTATTCTGTTTAATTAATCTCTAAAACTTTTTGTTTTGAAAATGTCTGTTCCTTTCTGTTCTTTCCTACTATTGTAGACAACTATTTACAATTATTCTTTTATATATCTGTAATCCATGAATATTTCGAAACTTTTCCATTTTTGCTGTTTTTGTTGTAAACTGATCTTTTCACTGATGTCTGTCTTATCATGCACTATCATCTAAAGAATCATCTTCCAAATCCTCACTTACACATCCATATATTTCAAGCATATATTATTTCATTTATCTAGTTATGTTGCATTTCTCGTTAAAGTTTTTTTTTTTTTTTCAATAAAACTGCATGTGCAAATAATTCCAGTCGGCCCATGACAAAAATTATTCTACAAAGCAGATAAAGATAAGGAAAGGGCAGCAAATGAATATTTTTTTATAAGCCCATCAGCCTCTGCCTCATCCCACAGAAAGGAAAATAATAACGCTAAAGTCACAGGGATATAGAAATTCTTGTGCCAAAAAAATATTAAAAGCTACCCAGAAGTGATTCCCTGCCACCCTGTGAATATATAAAACAATGACTGACAGAAAATAACAAATAACTTATTCAATACATTTTTGTAAGTATCAACAAAATGTTAAATGCTGCTATAAAGTGGTCAAAAATTCATCTGTTAGTCAAAATTAATTTACAGAATTTTGGGGAAATTTCCTTCCCTCTTCTCAGGTCTTACAAAGAAATATAAGGCTCTTTAACCTTCTCCTTTGGGATTTCCAAGGACAGAGCTTAATTTAACTTCAAACTTCCTCTTTGTTATTTGTTGTTTTTTTCTCTCTATTCTGTCGCCATATCAAGATCAAGTGTTTCTTTCCCACTTATTCACATCCTGCATGTCCTCTTGACAATATCAAAGCAGCATAGTGGTGACACTTTCTAAATAAGATACATTTTGTCACATGCCTGCTGATTTTCATTTACTTCTTTTAGTTCAGTGACCCTCCTCCCCTCCCAATGATTCAAGAAAAAGTTTCTTGGTATTTTCATCATCTTGTATTTTAACCCTTAGTTATTATTGTGAAATATTTCAAAAATAAGACAAAGAAACATAGACACAAATAAGGAAAGCCAACTTTAAGGCCAGCTAATTTTCCCAGAAGAACATCCTGAGAATAATAAACTTCCCTTCTCTGAAATGAGTGATGCGTATTATACAGAAATGTGTAACCAATCGTGCACCCTACACAGAGATATAACCAGTTGTACAACATGAAATAATGAAATAAAACTTCCTAAGTTTCACTTTTTGTCTTCTCCCCTTTCGATTCTCCACCCTTCTTTTCCCGAAAAATTAAAACAAGGTTAACCCAGGAACATGCCTCAGTTTGATATGAGTACAGGAATGTCAATCTGTCTACATGAAAAAGTAGGAAAATTTTCTCATATATTCTTTAGCAACACCTAAAACTGAAGTTTGTTAATGGTAAATAATACCAGATTTGGGGCCAACAGAGAAATAACTGACAGCTTAAAAGTAGGAGATCCTACTAAAGTGGAAATTTTACATCCTGAGAGTACTACTGATGGGAGAAATGAATTTCTGTAACACATGATTAGTTTTCACACGCAAAAATGTCCACTCCTTTCAGAATACATTGTATTTCAACTGATTACAAAGTTCACATTCTTCCCAAATTATGTTAAGCTTTGTTAGGCAAGGTCATTCATACTTGTTGGTATTAGGTGTCAACGTACCCATGTGTAATCTTGATTTCCTTTGATTATTTTATTCACCTTCTTGACACATATATTAAATCTCCATTTATCTTGCTCATGCATATTCCCTTACAAGCTGTTAATAATTTATTTTTTTTTACACTCTGTATGAGAGATCTTTAAAACATATTGATTAAGGTGCTATAATTAATATGAGAGATGAAAGTAGCCTTTTTGCATCATCAAAATATGTGTATTTGTTCAACCATTTCTATGTTACTATGACAAAGTGTATAGATTTGCAATTCCCAATAATTTAGTCTTTGACTAGCTACGTCTTTAAAAATGTTAAATTCATCAAACTTGAAAGTAAGATTCATATGTACGTAGGCCTACATCTGTTTGTATGCAATGAGTACATTTAAACACACTTAATATTCATGTAATA
Organism: Peronia verruculata; assembly: GCA_038406235.1. Lineage (NCBI taxonomy): Eukaryota > Metazoa > Mollusca > Gastropoda > Systellommatophora > Onchidiidae > Peronia > Peronia verruculata. Next base: position 15,926 of record JBCAUA010775611.1, read on the forward strand.
TAAAGTAATATAATTAATAAACTTGCATCATTTCCCCCATCACTTTATGAAGAAAGGATATGGCTAAACTGTGTTTATGAAGAAAGGATATGGCTAAACTGTTATAAAGTTGTTCATGAAAAACAAAACTGCTGCATTACACTTAATTAAGGGTTTGAGTACAGTGCAAATATGAGAGTGCAAGCATTTAGTATAACTGTTGGCATGGGACTTTGTACATTAATGTTGCAGAACATCAAATTCCTGCTTTGAGAGACCAACAGACTCTATGGCTGTTATAATATTAATATTCTCATATATCATATATATACCATTTATTCTATTACCTGTTATCTTTTTTTTTTTTTTCTTTCTTCAAGAATAATTTAATTTTGCAGGATATTTCAAATACACTGTGTTAAAATACAAAACACGAGACATTTTCCTACTCTTTCATGAAAACAAATTCCCACCCTGATGTTAGGAGATAACAGAATTGTTTAAAAAATGAGTTTACTATTAAAATAACACCCAGTACATTACTATTACCTAAAATGCCTTTGACAAAGTTAACCTGAAACTAACAAAAGGGTACACATATTTTTAGTTCATATATAAATTTACAAATTACCTTTTACAAATTTCTGTAGTGTAAAGCTGCAATACATGACTGTCAGTCATTATTAGTCCTACTTAAAACTGGTCTTCATCATTAAAAGACATGCCCCATGATACATGTTCGAACCACTACATTCAAACATGAGTTGTCAGAAAAAGAAGTCAAGATATAAACCACTCAGTAACATCAAATTTCTAATTTGAATTATGAATCAGACTCGTTCATCAATTATAAAGATAATAATGGAAAACTCAGTTCCACTACAAAAAACAATATAGATGCCAGGAAAAGCACTGAGGCCTAGATCTATATCCATTCTTTGATCAAAATCACTTTTAATCATCGAGTCTGTATGATCTTGCAATCATTTCTGGATTTAAACCGATTCATAAATACAGTCGAGTCTACTCAAACCAAACTCTACAAATTTCTGGTAATTTAAATAAAAACAAAACAATCCATTTTTTCCCTCTCTGTGCCTATTAAATGCCTCTCGCACAATTCAAAGCCATCACCATGAGTTTCCTTTAAATCAAACCAGTCAGCGCCACCACAAAGGTAAAAATCGGCTTTTGTTCTCTCCACATGGTTCCCACCCAACAAGGAAAACGAAGGAGAGAGTGTCGCGGATGGGGCGAGAGGGATTAGGCAAAATGTGTTGGGGGGGGGAGCAACATATGTGGGGCAGTGGTGCGAGCAATCAATGATCAAGCATCCTCGCCGTGCCAAGCAAGGTAGACACAGTCAAACACAAGTGTTCAGTACTATTACGATACTTCATGACAATGTGTAAGCAACCTTGAGTGAGTTACAATCACTGTCGATTTAGTTCTAGCACCATGACAGTATAGATCTAGTCAGTTTCTAAATCATGCTCAATCTTTCACCTGCAGTTGACTAGTTTATTTTATCGACTAGATGTACATCATGGTTTCCTCTAACCTATTGAAGAGAAAAAAGACAGTACTTTCCGATGAGTCAAAAATGAAAATGCTGCTGGAAATAGAGGTGCAATATCCATGAAGGTCATAGCTGAAAACTATGGCATTCCCAATATACATTGATGATGATATTAAAAAAATTGGGAATATGTGGAAAAAGTGGCAGCCTCCTCTTCTTTTTTTTTTTTCTTTTTTTGTCCCACAGGTCATTTGAGGGGCTTCCCCTGTTAAAAAAAAAACTGGAAGACAAACTCTCATAAATCAACCCCATTAGGGTGGTCCTGGTAAATTCAATTTAAGCGGACTTGACTGTATTTAAGACACATTTTAACAAACCTACAAATAGTTTACAAAAACCACGTGAGACAATATGTGGATATATGTGATGGACTCCATCATTCATGGTTGACCACTAACCCTGATGAGCCTTTACAACACTATTTATACCATCGTTTAAACAACTGGTTACACTGCTGTGTATCTACTCATCCACAAGACTGATTACACACTTCCATTATAGTGTCATTGTCAATTGTATAGCAGTACTAGCAGTTTGATTTCCACATTTTGATTTTCGGCATTTAAAGAGGGGTGTTCTTCTTGGTCAGGTTTGAAATAATACTGCTAAATTAACACATACACAATAAAAACAAACAATATAGACCCCCCCCCCAAAGAAAAACAAAAAAATGTCTCGGGTCAAAAACACATCTATCAAAACTTACTAAGCCTCTTCATGATTTCCAGGGCATGTCATGTAGGGTATACTAGCAGCCAGTGGTTGGATTTGTCTCATGAATTCATCTCCAACAGTACCATCTTCCTAGTAATCACATATATGAAATACTAAAGCAATAAACATGGAGATATCAAAGTCATTCATGTCTATTTTTGCTTTTTTTTTTTTCTTCAATCCACATCATCTGTTTTTCTCCCCTACACAGTTATTTGTGCATAAAGTGAAGAGATTTGCCCATAGCCAAAACCTTAAGCACCAGACAAACATGAAATAATATCATAAAATCAATGATGTTCTTATTACAATCAATCTGTTTGTTCAGAATTTAATGAGGAAGAGAGGAAAAGTGAAAAGCCTTTCCTTTGCGTGTACACATATTAAACGTTTCTCCATCCATTTGTGTTAAAGGCTTGGAACAAAACAAAAAGCTCAATGAATTTTTTTTACACAAATCTGCCATTTATCAAATACTCAAGATAGCCCTGTTAGCAGCTCAATGGTGAAAACTTTTTTCATCCTCTACTCTTTTTTTTCTGTTTCACACACAATATGGTTAAAAAAAAAAAAATGAGAAGACCATTTTCAGAATTATATTGCATTTTTAACAGCTGATTATAACATACAGTTCTAGTGACAACCCTTGAGTCTCAAGCACCAATATGTTTTGTATACAGATTATCTCACAACTGCAAAGATGTCCATGCAACTTCCATTCTATACAAAGCAAAACTTACAATACTAAACAACTTAAACAATGTGTAGATCTTTGACTTTAACTAACAATTTCAAATTTGTTCTCAAAAAGACCTTAGGTTTTCTTTTGTGCGCAAGTTATAGATGGGTCAATAATAGACATAAAATTTGTATTCATTATGTCATTCATTACAATAACAAATCTGGCTAATGACAAAATCATCTCAGGCCTTGGCCATTAAAGCTTTAGTCAGAGGCATTTGCTTTGGAGCAAATGGGTTGCTGCAGAGGTTTTGTGACAATCAATCAAATTAGCATGAAATTCTCTTGTAAATGAACCATCACCAAAGCTTTGGTAGTAAGAAATGGAAAAATGAATAAGATTAAAGTACACAGATGGGTTTAAATGACTTACTGAGTTCATATTATAGGCAAAGTCACCTGTGGATAGAGAGGATGGAGGAATTAATGTCTGACACTTGATGATAAGCTTTGTCACTGATATTTGACAAATGTCACAAGACCTAATGAAATGAGACATGGAGTTCTTGGTGTCACTGGAAAGCCAGTCTTTACTGTGGTGAAAAAAATTATTCAACTACAACTCTTTTATACTAGATTCAGATATTCAGAATTCAGGATACCATGGTCTACAAAATCTAATTTTCTCAACGAAGCCTCTTTCGACATTTCATCTGGTCATATAACTAATCATTTTTACAAATCTTTTCAATTACATACTTAAGTTTGAATAACACAACATCAATGCCCTCTATAGTGAAATGTAAATGAAACCAAATATATAAAGAGAATAACCACTCACCAACATGAAGGATAGCATCATACATGCCTGAAAAGGCATCCCTTTCTAGCCTTGGTAGAGATCGGGCATTCACATTACCCATATCACCATACATGGCAAGGCGAGGACTCCAGTTCTGACCGGCAGGCATTGCTCGGAAGGTATGCTCATCAGAATACTCAATTTCATTGCCCACCACGTATGCTGAAAACAGATATGAGTGACACAAATTTTTACAGTCATAAGTATTCCTAGACAAAAAACTCCAAGATTCAGCTTGATTAATTCACTTGACCCAAAAGCAGATTTGACCCAATGACATCTAATCAGGTTTTCGGAGTGCTTGACAATCCTCCAAGACTAAGCAATAAAAATCTGTTATTCCATGTAAATGGAGATATCATTCAAGTCTTATTCTGCTTTTCAATATCAACATCAAGATTTTGCTATTTCCACATGCAAAATACTTGATGTTAAAATGTCAAACTGGATCATCTTGTATTTTTACTACATGAGCTTTAGAAGCAGAAAGTTTCTGTGAAAGGCTGCTATATGCCACAAAGAAACTTTTCCCAGCCTATTCAAGAAAAAAAAATAATTCTAGGAAATATCAGTATGAAAAAATCATCAAGCAAATACAGGCGCTTTGAATAACGAGTATTCTAACTGGAAAAATATGTCAGCTTCTGCACAGGATAAATATTGAATGTTATAGATGAAAGCGTGGGTTTATTTTTCCTTCCTCATTGTCTGGTAACACCACTGTATTGCAGATTTTCTTCCACTACAAGAAATACCTATTTGCATTTTCTGATCATCCCACAGCCAAATTGAGGTCACAACTCACTATATTTCGCTCCTGGTATCAGATCATCCAATAACACTTTACTGATATATTGCGTTCTGTGTTTCGATCCTCCATCCACAAACTTGGTACTATTTCCAACTTTCACCTGGTTCAGAGATCCATCCAAACCATAAAGAACTATAGCTGTTTTTGTTTGTGTTTCTTGACTCCATACCACCACCATTTCATAAGGACTCTCTGGAGAAAAACAGAGTAATTATTTTTGTTTAAGAGAAATAAAACAATGGTTTTCAGGAAAAAGTTTTCTGTATTTATATATCATTATAATATAGGATCACAATATCTTCAAACACTCATAATACATGTAATTGTTTCTAGCACTGGGAGTGATGTTCGGGTAAAACATAAAAATAGAAAAAGCTGAAAACTATAAGCTACTCACATCTGAAGATCAAGTTTGTCAACTCAAGTCCAAGATAGCACAAAAATTTTCAAGCACCTCCCTGAAAAAATCATTTCTATCAAATTTGTGAATTCTGCGGATACTCTTGAGGAGAGTTTCATGCAAACATTGTTCTTCCTCATGTATATTGATCTAAAATTAAAATCAATCAACAGAAGTGTTGACATGATCCCACATTTAACAACTTTCAGTTGTCTCTTCATAGCTTTGCATCTTATTCATTTATTCCTTCCAAAATGGCCTTTTTGTTCACTTTTTCACTGTGAGAGAAACATGTACACCTATCAACAGCAGAGGAACCATGATATTTTTTTTTTTTTTCTATGCTCTGGCATCCCCAATTCCTTTCTTCACCTTCAATCTATTTATTTTGATACTCTGATACACAATAAATGTGATATTCTGGTTTCAAGCACTTCTCTTCCGCTCTGAAACTGATCACATGAGGATGAACCTTTGCACAATAAGACCACGAGGCAAAACTGACATGTCTGTAGAAATTGTATGTGTATCTAAAACCTTTCTTATTGCAAAAATATGCTAAATCGAAAAGTTTCAGGCCACACTGTAAACTGTTGGCCTTCACTTTAAGAACACAGCAGACACCAGTATCAATATTCATAATCTCTAATTTCAAAACAACTCCCCATATTCTGACAGCAGTCAAAATACTACTTACTTCCATAAGCAATATGAATCTGCTGAGGCATTTCCTTAACAATAGGTGGATAAAGCACATCAGCTGCAGCAGCTGCCAATATAAAGGCTTGTAGCAAAAGCATCATGGATGGCATTTTGTGCTGCATTGTTTCTCAAACAGATGTTCACAAGGTCACTCCCCTGCTGATGCCAAGTCAACTGTTTTCAAGATGGTTACCTGTTTACATTTGAGAACAAAATACAAGCTATTAATTTCACTAAAAATCATGAAACAGGATGGCATTTGTAACATGCAAAGGGCTGAACATACAAAAAAACAAATTTTCTTTATTTTTCTTTACTAGAAGCGAACCCACAGTTGTCGTGGGAGAATTTTTTCCATATAGGATAAAATGATCCTTCTCTGCAACTTAAAGTGCATGGCATGCATGTGCACCTCAATGTTGATGTTTTGGTGATTAAACTGAATGTCACTCAAAGAAAATTTGTTTTGAACACGTCATACTATCGAACATACAATTCGGATCAAGCACCCTCACAAGTTTATTATTCAATTATCATCGCATTTTCAGATGACATTAAAAAGAATAAGCTTTTTTCGGGGCTATATATATAGAAACACAGATCCATTTGCAACAATGTTGTGTGAAAAATCATCTTGGATTTTTAAAAAAATTAGATTTGGGGGGTTTTTGTTTTCTTTTTGAAGTTCTGTCTTTTCTAAAAATATACAAATAGTATTAAAAATGGATAACTCAATTTTAACACGTTTGATCCATAGAAATCACTCAATAGATAACCCGCCCTACTATCAACCAGGATCTAACTCCCTCTCATTCCTATATGCATAGCTTATAATCAGTATTCCACAGGACACAGCAATGGATGCACAAAATACTGCAGCAATATCTTGAGCCCCAGTGCCAGGGTTGAGCATTGGGTGACCACTCTAAGATGAAATAAACTGATCACACAGAATATCAATGTGAGTTTTCAACAGGTGCTTTAAAATAAACTTCTGCCCCCTATAATGAGTAAACTGCTCTTTCATTCTCCTGCCTCTGACCACAGTTGTGGGCTACCTGCCGTAATACAGGTCAATACAGTCTTGGTTTTGACAGAGAAAGATGCGCCTTCAAGAACCTGAATGTGACTCTATGGAAACCATTGCTGTGGTAGGGTGTTGTGAGTATAATTTGAGGAAAGATATGAACAGAAAGCCAGAAAAATTCAAGAAAAAAAGGCACAGTTTTAGTCATGAAGAGAGGCCTAGTGTCTGAAACAAGGCTGTAGTGTTTGGAAGCTGTGAACAAAACCCTTTATGTCAATTTTTTCCCTTCAAAAACTTGAAATGCCTTTTTCTCAAAATCCTATTTTTTGTCACTTTGTTCCTTTTTTTTTCTGGACCAATTCTTATCAAATTTGATCGACAGCATTTTCATAACAAGACCAAAAAATGTATGTTCCGTTCTGTTTGTGAGTTATTGAGAAAAACAAGATTTTTGTTATGAAAGAAAATGTGAAAGATCAAATTTCACTGTTTCATTTTAAAAATAAATCTGAAAAAATCTTCCTTCACACATGAAATATGCCAAATAACAAGCTGACCAAGTTTCATACATATGGCGGAGGGGACAGAGATTTCAAAACTTGTTACTTCAGAGTAAACAAAGTCCAGGATGATGACATTACCATGGCAATCGTTCAAGCCAATCAGTTTTTTTTTTTCACTATTTTTCTCTAATTGAATATGCTGAACTCATTGAAAAATGCAAAATGGAACAGTGAAAAAAAAATGACTCCAGGATGCCCCGATCCCTCAATGAAATAACAACAAAAAATATATGAGTAAGAGAAAATTACAAGTATCCTTTAGTCAAATCGCTGATCAGCTTACATTATAACAAAAAATAAAAATATAAACCTTCCATATAATTTCAAAGACATAAAAATGTCTCCATTATTCAATCCAAAAAGGAAGTGTGTAATCAGACGTTTACACAACTATTTACTCAGCCGTGTAATGCAGATGAGTGGATACACAGCAGCGGTGTAACTAGTCATATAGATAAGCAGATACACTGCGGTGTAGAGACTCGTCTAGGTGAGCCACAGGTGATTAATGAGGGAGTCCATCATATCTATTATCTTGTCTTGCACAGTCTAACTTTGTCTGGCACAGTCAAACTATTCACATGTTTGTAAATATCTGTCTTATGGATTGGTTTAAATCCAGTGGTGCCTCAAGATCATATAAACTCTAGGAAAAAGAGCAAACTGGACCAAAGAATGGATTTAGATCTAGGTCTGCCAGGTTTTGTGGCCTTTTCTCACTTAATCCTCAGTTTATGTCAGGAATTGACTTACATGCACAAGTACAAGTATACTTTATCTGTTGTTGTTCTGTTTTGTTAATAGGCTGTACTTTTAATTTCTTGGCTTGTCTTGGCCAGTGCATATAAATAAAAAAAAATAATTTTAAAACTCAATTTGAATCCTTTGAGAATTAAGTCTAATGAAATCCGTCTAGTTTACTGCCCAAGTTGCACAAAGTTATCATTACTATTATTATTGTTATTATTTAAATATTTGGAGCTCTCTACTTGTTTGCCAGCTTGTCAGGTTAACTAAGTCAAAAGCATAATTTTCAAGAAAGGTAATGTACATGAACTATATATACTGTAATTTTCTAGATCTAGTGATGATAAACTCATTGTAAACAGTCTGTTAACATCAGGGTCATCAACCTGTTTTCATAAAAGAGGCAATTAGGAAAATGTCTCACAGTCGATGTTTTACTGTAATCCATTTGGAAGACGGTCTAAAATTCAAATAGATTATTAGAATTTTATTATTAAAAAAAAAATAATGATAAAACAGTGATAAGAGACAACCACAATATGAACTAAAAGTAGGAAATTTGACAACCCCCTCACATTAAACTGCAAACAATCTTAAGCCAGCAGTCATGCAAATTACTTGTTCTCTCATAACTGTACTGTACTCAAACCTCATCATTATAACAAAGAAATGGTCGAGAAAATGTGCTTATTATAATGCATAAGGGAGTGGGAGGAGGAGGATATACATGAGCAAAGCAATAATGGAGAATAGCTTATACGATTTGTAGACTATCAAGAAAGTGAATGAAATTGTCAAAGGAAGCCAGAAGAAGAGAAACGAAACTGAAATACGCTTTACGTCATCATTATATGTTGCATGACTGGTTACACCATTGTATAAGCAGTTGCATAGATGACTAGTTAGTTACATACTTCCATCCAAAAATGCAAACCACAACATTAACCAGAAACAAAAATAAAAAAAATCACAGCATGACAACAGTCTTTCATTTCTATAATCTCTACTATGATTTCAATAGACAGACTAATTTTTGGCCACTTCACTTCACTCTTATCAGGATAGAATCCTTTGCGCGTTAAGTTATTTACTTCATGATTAAATTTACACTTTTTTCACTACTCTGCTGAGCAACTCCAGATTTCCTCATGAATAAAAATCTATTTTCAATAGCTAATGTACTACAATGCATGCATTAAAATACAATCTGGTAGTGCATAAATAAATTACATTCATGATTTTCACAAATCTGCAAGAATTCTTTAAAAATTCTGTCTAGCAGGAAAGGAAACTCACAGATTTGGATCTAAACGTGACTAGTTACGACGGTTTGGTCCAGACGGTACAAAGGGTGGTTTCCCACAATCGGAGCTGAAAGGCCAAGAGGGTCAAATTGGTGAAGTTTTGGATTTTTGCACCAGCCTATTGCTTGACCATCAGACCATCATTTAAGCATACATACAAAACATGAAACAGAACTCAAAAACAAGAGAGCTATCTGATATATAAACTAATAGATGCATAGATAACAGATTACTTTAACTTTCATTCACAGCAATTATAGAGAACCCGCGTTTCAACCACCACCTGGTCATTTCTCCAGCAGAACATTAACTCCCACGGAGGTTACGTATGTTACGTCAAACACTGTCGACAAAATGGCCCTAGAACCACCCGTGGCAACATGTTATGCCTTAATAGCATGGAAGGTATGCTACTCGGGGCAGGGAGAGGGATTTCGCCAAGTGGGTGTGACTTTGTATTCTCCCAGTTTCTAGCGTATACTTGTGAAAGGCAGGTGTAGGCACGAATTTGAAAAGAGATGCTAACCACAGATTTCATGAGGTAGATACAGAAAAGCTATTGCCTGGCGTGACTCTTTAACAGTGGGTCCGCTGCCATCCCTTTATTTTTCCCCACAACAACAAATTAACTTGCAAGTGAAACTGGATCATGATGACCACTGCCAGTAAATTAAATACGTTGATCCCACAGTATTTATAGCATTGCTGCACTGTTATGAATGAAATTTATACTTGTTAGTGAAATGAAACATTGTATGCACAAGTCTATGGTTGTCATGATTCGAATTATTCTCAATAATTGAGAAAGAAATTAGTAATCGAGAACTGAAAGTAGCTTTATAAGCAGTCAGCCATTTTTCTTGTTTTAGGAACTATTTACTGGCTCTCAACGTCACGTAAGAATCTGAATCCAGTGAAATGACCTGAGGTTTGGAAATAGTTAGTTTTGAGTGATACATATCGTGCCTAAGCCTATAAAATGACTACGTAAAGTTAAAGAAATGGTTCTTGATTCTAGAAAGCATTTAGTTATCATTGAAGCTTGCTTGTAGGATGAAAGAAAACAAAAACGTCGGCATGAATTTCGATCACAGGACAGACCACTACCAATTTGCCTGTGTCAGCCATATCCCGCCCGTGGAAAGTGAAATAGTCCAAAAACCTCCAGTATCGCTCCGCCCTAAGACCTCACCATAGAAACGCGGGTTCTCATATAGCTCATTTGAACTCTCAACAGCTTGATCACTGGCCAATGCGAAAGTTGTTGAGTGGGTCAAGTGGTCAGGAAAGTCTGCTTTATTATTCAATCTGAAAGAAAGAGATTACAATATTATGTATTTGATACTCTCTCGCATCATCATACATGCATCTCCTTTGACTGTAGTTTTAGACCACTTCAGAGGACTTAAGTGGACAATGTGGCCCTTAATTTCCGTCCTTCTCATCTGTTTATAAGGATTTCATCACTAGGCATGAAAATTCTCTCTTTTCTATTATGTAAAGTTTCTTTACCTTTTGAAGGAGTGTCTTTTGAGTTTTGAGCTGTGAGTAGTTATCATGTCCATAATTTGACAAACAGAGACAGAAAAGCCCCAAGTTTAAGTGATATGGTGAGAAATATCACTGCGCAACGAGGAGCCCGCATGAATAAATATGGTCATTGCACGCAGGGCTTTGCTTTACCTGTGGTATAAATATTTGCTGAGCAGTTATTGGGTTAAGGTATTGTAACTCAGTGGCTGCCACTGTTTGATCAATCTTTGTGAAAATAAGATGTACTGTAGTCCAAAGGATAAGAAATACATATATATATATATATATATAAAGTTTCATGAGACTTTCTTAAAAATGAAGGGTCCATTGGTATGGAGATATAATGCAAAGCTTTTCTCAGAAGTTTTATTTCTTTTGACAACTGCATCCAACAACTTTCAAATGCTCCATAACTCAAACAAATGATGTCACTGAGCAATTAAACTGGTGTCAAAGGATATCACAGCTGAGAGATCACTCTTTCCATATTGTATCAGTAACTCGTTTGCCCAGAATGTACCTTCCGGAGTGAACCGTCATGAGTAGTCACAAATAATAATGTTAGATCCAAAAAAAGAAAAGGTAAAATATGAAAACTGCTGTTCGCATAAAACTAGCAAACTCTATCAATGCTTAAAAATGTTCAGAATTGAGAGAGTTAACTGGAAGATATCATATCTAAATTTAAACATGATAAAATAATCAAAGATTAGATTAAATGATTCTGCTTTCACAGCTGATCTAACTAAAGGATTGAAACAGTCAGTTGACAGGGCAGATCTAGATAGATCTATCTACATCTGTTCTAAATCCACATTTTTCGAGAGGTCCTAATCTCTCTCAAACAATTAAATATTCAAATAATTATTTCACTTCCACTTGACTTCCTGGAATTGATCTTTCAGGGCACTGAACAGAGGCACACAAATTACAAATGGAGAAGAATCTAGATCTAGATTTCTAGTTGTATCGCATATTCAGCTTTATATCTCGTTTTCTTTGCTTTTTCAATCCACACCTTTCACCATAAAAACAATCACGATAACGGCTATCTAGATCTAGATCGTAATCTATCATATCTATCTAGATCTAGAGATATCTAAATATCTAGATCTAGATCTAGACAGATCTAGAGTCGGGGTCTAAATCTAGAACCTGATTCTACTGTTTATCACTGGCCTACTATGAGAACAAATTAGTCTATTGCAACACTGGCTACTGGACCTGTTAATCCTCTGCCCTTCAGAACTGGGTTATGCTTTTATTTACAGCTATGGGTGGAGCTTAAATGTCACCCTAGACATTGGATGTCACTCTGCACCCCATGCGATCACCAGCTGCATTCCTCCACTTAGTGGTCCTTTGCTGATTGAACGGAGGAGAGCCCGCTCAGAGCCCACCAGCGGCTGTTTATACTTGGAGGCCACTGTTTTGGCCAGACATGCTATTGACGGTGTTTATGTGAAGTTAAAGGTGTTTCGTTAAAACCACTTCTGAACAAATGTTCTGGGAAAAAAAAAAGAAAGAACATGACGGAGATATTTTTTGTGACAAGGCTTTTTTTTTTTTTTGGAACTTTTTTAGATATAAAAAGAGTAAATTGTCGTCACTGACAATGATAAATAAACCAACTGCGCCATATCTAGATCTAGATCACTGAGTTAGCTTCGTTCGAGCAGTCTTGGCCCCTCTTTATTGTGTTTGAAAGATAGGCCCTATTCTGTACTGGTTTATGTGACTGTGATAGGCTAATTTTGCAGCGTAGATCTGAACAAAGAGAAAATGCATGCATCACTTGGAAACTTGGTTAGCGGTAGCCTATATGAATTAATTATATTGCTGACTTAACACCAATAATCTGTGGATGTTCACTTGGATGACTGTCAGAGCTTAAATAGTATCATGTTATCTTGTCAACAGTGCATCATGTCAGCAGGCACAAGAAAGTGCAAATGAGTAGATCTATGGGTATGAGTTCAAGTAAATGCATAAATATGGCAATAGGAGAGAAATTTACACACTGTGAAATCCTATTATTATTCGCTATTATTGTAGTAGGCGATAAGGTATGGTGGTAGGAAAACTCCTCGGGTGGAGTTTTCCTACCACCATATCGTATAGCCTACTATATATAGGCCTAAAGAATAATATTATCTTATATTAAATATTATATTATATTACATGATTTTATATCATAATTATTATAACTTCTGTGATATAATTAATGGACATGATAGATAAAGTGAGAGAGAGGATTTCAGTGACATTCGTCCGGATGAGGAGTGAAAGGGTGGAGCAGGAAAAGATTCGCTACAAGAGAGAAAGCTGAGATAGAGTGTTAATGTGGCTTTGGGTTGGACAATCACATAGTCTATCAGCCATAAATATACATTTACATGTAGGCTATTATGGTACATGTATCAGCAGAGTTGGCCGAAGTGAAGAGAAGAGAATGATTTTGTCCCCGACCTAATTTGATAGGCTATCTATTTTTCGCAAATTCGGTCAGCACAGAGACAGGTAATTAAGAGTTGCTCTTTCTTTGTTTCAAAGTGCAGGCTATTGGCGTTTACATACAAACATGCACAGCATCTAGTTAATTAAGGGGGGGGGGGGGTGCGGGTCCTGAAAATAAAGGTTTTGGGACGAAAATATCAAAAATGGGGTTTTCCTATTTTTACACACTTTGAACTCTTCTCACACCAGAAAAATAATG
>JBCAUA010775612.1:0-13736 GCA_038406235.1 Peronia verruculata
TGTGTTTGAAAACATCCGGGCAAACGGGACTTTCTGATTGGTCGAAAATAAAAGCATTCAAAAGCCCGACTTTACTGCGAGTCTGCTCCACCGGTGAACCGGTGCTACGGTATATAGAGAAATATAAGGCCCACCGGTGTACCGGTGGTATGGGCTCATGGGGTTAACTGAAGATCAGTTCAAGAGACTTCAACTTAAATGTAGTTGACTATACAAACTTTTCTGCACCTATTTTAATCAAGCTGAGATCGATATGGCTAGGATATTTTTAGTCAAAATAAGTAGTATGTTGCAAGTTATAAAAATTTACTGGGAAAATAGTTATTTTATGACAAACAGCCTGTGCTATGCAATGATGACCAAAAAAAAAATAATAATACTATGACACAGAATGCAGATGATTTTTTTTGTGTGGCTTGTGTTTGGCTGTATTCTCTCTCTTTATTCATGACCCACTTCACACTTGACAAAGGGATTATAAGAAATAGATGTACTTACTGACTACTCATAATTATGTTTTTTGTTGTTGTTTTTTTCATTTGTTACATATGGCAGTAGCAAGCAGAGAATGCAGTATTGTAAGTGGAATGTGCAAAAAAAAAGTGGTTTTGGTGCAGTAATGTTTTCTCTTCCAGTTCATCCTCTCAGTTTTATCTCAGAATAAATCAACACTTTAATGGTGACTCCCATTATGCTCACTGAACAAAGACTCGTTTTTCAATTACTATAGTGAATGAAGATTTGGCAGATGAATGTTTTCCTCTAGAAAATGTAACTACATTGTACTAGGTACACGGTTGACATATTTTTCATATAGTCAATAGATGATCCTAAAGCTAAAGTATTTAGATTTGTGTCCACGTTCACTTTCTCTATTATTGGTCACAAATTCTGTATAAGAAATCCAGTTTTTTTTGTCATTCCAAATGGAAAACTTTTTATCATTCTCAGAGACATCATAAGGATATTGATGACTTTCTTTTGCCAAGAATTTCACACAGAAGACACCTACTGGAAGTTCAATATAATTTATTACAATAAATCTTTTGATTTTTTTTTAAACTTGAGGAAAAAAAAAAGGGTGTGCAAAGAAAGGCAGTATCAACTGCTCATAATAAGCGCAAAAGGAAAAAAAAAAAAAAAAAATGTAAGAGGAAAAAAAAAAAAAGCAGATATTCCCAGAACCACAGATGGACAGATCATCTTGAAAAATGTCAAACAGTGTAGAAGTACCTCCTTTGCTATTTGATATCTTCAAAAAAATACCTTTAATCATATCATTCTACCTTATTATATGTACATGTATTTGTTTGGTGAAATTTAAAAGAAATCTTTTCCTTAATTTTTGTGATCAGACAGAAATCTGGTGATTCTATCAAGTGGAGCTTCTACCATACAGCATTAAAAACAAATCACACAATGCATCATGAGTCTTGTACTGAACCAAAAAAAAGAATGAATGAAAGAGAAAACAATTATATATGATGCTAGTTTTAAGAGCATAAAATAATGATAAGAACATACATGAGAAAAGAGACCACAGCAGCAGCAATGTGACTTATAGTCACAATTACTTAACAATTTGTTTCATTTATAATCCAGGACAAACTGGTGCAGATAATCACATAGGGAATTTTAATACAATAGCCAAGTGCAATTTTATATCAGGTATGGAACAGACACTGCTAGATAATAATAAGGTGATCATGAGAATGAATCTGACTAGTACAGAACTGCAGCGATGCTGCATGTAATTTTATTACTACTAGGGATGAGAGTGTAATCAAGCTGTGAGCACTTTCCGGAATAGAAAAACTCTTTGACTAATACAATCATGTTAAAGCTCTTTGTTCCCTGCTGTTCTCTGTATTAATCAATCACTGGCTCATCGCACTGTAATAAACTCTTTGTCTAGTAAGTACAAGACATCTGAAGAACTGAAAAATAAGTTCATACAAGGACAGGTTACATGCAGTTTCAAAATTTAAAAAAAAATAAAATAAAAAAAAAGCCTTGATCAACATATCACACAGCTAAATTGCAACTGAATCAGATTTAACACCTCTGTGCATGAAACTGAAAAATGGACCAATGGCAAAAATGCAGACCCTCAAAATAATAGTCAAAACAGTACCTTCTTTGTTATAATTTAAAGCCTCATTATATTATTAAGCCTACAGGTGTCAAGGAGCAGATTTGCTTATGGCCCTCATTCCACTCAGTTTTACACTGGAGTTAATTTTCCAGTAACATAAACTATGGTATAAAAGCATACAAAATGTTCTCCCTTCAGGCTTAAACAGTGTTAGTCACTTCTTGAACATAGCTGAACATCACTACTTATATAGAAACATTTATTAAATAATTTGTCTGCCCACAATTTCAGGGTTAATTAGGCATTAATGCTGTATTTATCTTGAAACTGCATCAAACTAAATGAGCTTTTCACATGAACACTCACCGAATGAATGCCACTGAAGAAAAGTCTTGAATGGATTGGCTGTCAGAAACTATGCTGAACTCTTCAAAACTGTAAATTAATTAACAAATACTATGGCACCAATTTTTGTACTTGTTACATAATAACAACACAAGTAAATTTGTACCTTTGCATGAAACAAGTCTTTTAGTTTTAGTCATTTCTATACTTTGCGGACAGTCACTGTTCACAGGGATGGAAAGAGATGGATTTTGTGTAGGATTTGGTCACAGCGATTCTTGTACAGATCTCTGCAGATGCCATGGTCTATTTCTGTGAACACAAATACCCATACGTGCATGCTAAGCTGTGTAAACTAGATGATGATGTGAGGACATCAGCAGAGGCACTGTGAAGACCCAACAAATTTGATAAAACAGAAAAAATTACATATTTTCAACCCAACACCCAGTTGAATAGCAAGCACAATCTTTAAAACATCAAGATAAAGGGAGCTGTGTTTTCCAACAAACAAGAAAAACTTCACAAATAAGATCTTAACAAAAAATCCTTTTTTTCCTGGCTGGATAGTAGAAACAAAACAGCTTCTTTGATCATCCTAAGTAACCTCTAGACATCATAAAAGATGTGATGTGGGTTGGTTAGCAGTAGCAACTAACATCTTTCAAAAATGTTTAATGCTGTAATTTTTTGTTGATAAAACATACAAATGATAATCTTCAAATAAAAATCTCTCAAAATTTTCTCTCTCAACTGACAACAATTCAGGAGGCGCACTATATGCCTGGCTTTTCTTAGGACTTCTTATCATACCATTTCCAGTAACACACTAAAAGGAGAGATTGGATACTTGACAGATCCATCATGTCTTGTGCCAAGTTAGCACACAGTTCCCCTGGAGTGGTATGGTGTATAGAAAACCACTCCCTACAAAATACATGTAACAAGCTTGTTCTTTGTGGGCAACATAATTACCAAACAGATGACACAATGTTCTATAAACTAGCATTTAAAAAAAAAAATAAAAAAAGACAACACCATTAACAAAACCAGTACAATATAATTTATATGACACCTACAATACATTGGAATGATTAAAGTCTGATCAGTTAAGCCCTGACTACAAAAAAAAAAAAAAAAGGCAGCCTTAAACTCTTGAGATATCTTTTGACATGTTACCTGATACAAATGAAGACCTTTCTGATGGAAAATTACATTAGGCAACAAAGGCATAATACATTATAAATATTTCAATTTTCACAATGTGCCTGCTGTGTTTACAGAAGAAAATCTCTTCTAGATGGACTGAGTTACCCACAGAGGTCTCTTCATTTCTGCTAGTCTTAGCTGTATGACATTTTTTTTTTTTTTTTCAAACAAGGGAGTCTTTCTGGAAAACTAGAGAAATCACCATACTATGGGAACCGAATACCTGAACTCATCTGTCCTGTCAATGGTGGTACAGTAGTAAAATCATTTCGTAAAACCATGTCAAAAAACACAACTGCATTAATAGTACCAGTCATTACTTATTAAACAACAAAAAAAAAAACATACAGCCTATACACGACACAAACCACCACAACCACCACCACCACCACCATCAGCAAAAAGAAATGACAACTTCCATTTTGCAGAATAAATACAAGAAATATGAAACCAAACGATTCAATGCTCAGAGACTAACATTAATAATTTATAGAAACCAAAGCACCCTTCAGTTTTTAGTTTTAATTCTCATTCATCCCTATGATAGACTGATAGGAGGTTGACACATACCAATACATTAAAAAAAAAAAAAAGAAGAACAAAACGACTAACTTGTCTCATTCAAATGTTGTTTCCAGACAACACTGTGAGATAATGCTTGAAAATTGCTCTTTCCCTCTCTGTTATTCTCTCTTCTAATATCCATCCCAAAGGTCCTAACACACATTGAAATTTTGAAATTCTCATCATCTTGCGACATAAAAAAATACTTTTGATCTGTGATTAAAAACAGTATCGTTAATATAATGCATCACATAGAATTAAAACCATTTTAAATCATTCTTAAAAAATTATGATAGCCCAATGTGGCATTGCTCGGGAAATTTAAACGTCACAATATTACACTTATTTGTTAACAGGCAATTCTGTATATCCAGTCACAAAATTCAAATGAGGACGAGATGTGATTTGTGAAGTGTTTCACCACAGTAATCACCAAGCAAACATCTCTGTATTCTGTCATTAACAACAAACCGACATAATTCAAAATAAAAATGTTATGAAAATTCTACATGGAAAATCAGTCAGTCTCTTACTGGAGATGTGACATTTCAACCCTGTTGGTCATGTCTACCCATGAATCTAAGACAGATAGGGATTCCTTCTGTCAAGTCTTTTGGTGCCTCATGCAAAAGGCATATCTATATCCTTTTCAAGGAATACAACTTATCAAATCTCATTATCCACCTTGATGAAGACAACTTATTCAGACTTTCTGGGTAATCTCGTATAAAAATTGTTCATAGCTCATTTATCAAGAACAAATGTATAGACAACAAAACTGATCAATGAATCTATGCCTGGATACAGGACTCCATTAAAGAATTTTGGTTTTTCATTTATTTTTAAAAAGCAGCAAAATCTGCAGAAACAAACATGAAAAATGGAGCAAACTTTCACAAAATTGTCTGTGTGAATTACAGCATTTAACCACACTTTCGATGGATAAGCTGATGGGTTTATGTAAAATGTTAACTTCATCAAGGATCACTGGTCTCATGCTATCATTTTGATTTTGACATGAAGTGGATTGAAAGAACTACTATAGAGGAGTTCTTCACAACTGGTGTATTGCTTGTAAATACCAAAAAAGAAAAAAAGAAAGAACAAAATAACAATATCATTATTGTATTATTAAACTGCAACCCAAATATAAAACTATCACCACTACAACAAGTCTGGAGTTGAAAATTGTTATAATAATTTTGCACCCAAGTGATATGACTGAAATTACATGTTTAAGGAAAGATCTTTTATAG
This sequence comes from Peronia verruculata, assembly GCA_038406235.1. NCBI lineage: Eukaryota > Metazoa > Mollusca > Gastropoda > Systellommatophora > Onchidiidae > Peronia > Peronia verruculata. The sequence goes on from JBCAUA010775612.1 coordinate 5,470, forward strand.
CAAAAAGTACTAGTGCCACCAGATCAGCAATTAATGACAAAATAAAAATAAAAATTAAAAAAATTCAACAACAACAGAGCGGGTTTGAAAATATCAAGATGTTTTACATTATTTTTTTTTTCACGTCAAATGGTCTAATATTTGGTGGGTAATTGAATGCAATTTAATACTGAAAACTGTTCAAAAGGCAAAATAGATCTGAACGTAAATATAAGAAACTGGTTGTTCTGGTTGACTGAATTTCATAAGCAGGAAAGCAGTGTGAGAATCATGCACTACTGTGCTTTGCATGGGAAAACTGAAATTCTGTTAGCTACTTCCTTTCAAAAATAGATACCTTTTTGACTGACTTTTGGATCATATTTCTATTAACTCACTCAATGTCTTTATCGCCACTGTGGCGACGACGGGTCCCGCTGTCTCAATGACGATATCGCCAGAGGGGCGATCGCAACTTCTGATTTTTTTTTTCTGACTCAAGGAACGCTACCGTGTAGACAATGTTTACACCTTTAGATTCCTTAGTCATTTCCCTTTAAGTTGAGACCTCTTTGGCATTAGAGGGTTTTTTTTCTAAATTTTTTTTCCCGGGTCACTCACAAGCGTGACAATGGCTGCGCCCAGACCTAGGTGAGTGACTGCAAGACGTGTGCTTAAATTATTTGAACTTGACAGAACTTTTTTCTATTTTTGTGTGTTTTTGTAATTATGTCTGGGATATGTCTGCGTGTTTTCTAGTCATAAGATGTACAAATACAAGTTTCATGAGTGGTAACTTATAGGCAACCTGCAGTCACCCGTGATTTTTTGCTTTATCAAATTTAGGTCCTTTTTGAAAATTCACAATAAAGAAACTAATAAAGATGAAACAAAGCTGCTCTCTGTAGTACACAGATAATTTTATAAACAATGAACACAGAAAATTTCATCAGTGTATCTTTCATAGTTTAGTCACAGTGATTTTTTAGAAATACCCTCAAAATGGTGGCGGAGAGGGAATATCAGCTGAAAAATGGTTGACATTGAGTGAGTTAACATATACAACCTTTAACTTCAGCAGCTGAAATCATAATGTCCCTATTCTGTATTACTGGATGCCTCTTTTTTATCTTTCGGCACTAAACAAAATTGACTCAGGAAGTTGGTTGTGGACATTTCTATTCTGAAATCCAGGAGTCATAACAGCAGGTTCTTTGGTCCTGAACTCTAAGGGGTCCGCTGCTGCTGATGTGTTTGTTGTTGTTGCTGCTGTTGTTGTTGTTGCTGCTGTTGTTGTTGATTGAGTTGGTTCTGCAAATCTTTGAGTTGCTGTTGTAGCTGTTGCTGCTCTCCAGGTGATGGCTGATTCATATTAGGCTGTTGCTGTTGTCCTTGCTGGGGCTGTTGTTGTCCTTGCTGAGGTTGTTGAAACTGCTGTTGTTGTCCTTCCTGGGGTTGTTGAAACTGCTGTTGTTGTCTTTGCTGGGGTTGCTGAAACTGCTGTTGTCCCTGCTGGGGTTGCTGAAACTGTTGCTGTCCTTGTTGGGGCTGTTGAAATTGTTGCTGTTGTCCTTGTTGAAATTGCTGTTGTCCTTGTTGGGGCTGCTGAAATTGTTGTTGTCCTGGCTGGGGTTGCTGAAATTGCTGCTGCTGTCCTGGCTGGGGTTGCTGAAACTGCTGTTGTCCCTGTGGTGCATGCTGTTCAGGCTGAAACTGAAGATTTTGCGGTGGCTGAAACAAGAAAAGAAGATCATTCAGTACGGGAGACTACACAACAATCTGTTATGTCTTCCAACCTCCAACTGGTGGTTATCTTGGAGACTATAGAATGACAGACGAGTGATCACCAAGACAGACTGAACAAGCCATCATAATGACCCAATCGCTGGAAGACTAAACCAAAACACAGAAGATGGTGTAATAACATAGAAAATGGAGAAAAAAGCAATACAGATGACTACTCAGTGCAGAATCTAACAGAAATGACATAGTGAATATGTCTTCTTCTTCATATGCCTGTTGATTCCTTGAGGAAAAAAAGGGCAGCGACAACAATTCTCAAGAGCACACGGTTCTGGCAGGTCTTCCCTAGCTAGGCCCACATCATTCTGGTGGCTTTCACTTCAGTGTCCAGGAAAATATATTAATAGCCAGAGAAAGGAAACAAGTGACAGACCAGAGATAGGATTAAAGCGAATAAAGCAAATGGGGCATCAGCATGTGAGGAAGAGGAAATAACAAGATGATCATATCAGTGCTGTGGTTCAACTCTTTTCTTATATGCATATGTGCAATTCTTTTCTGCACTGTTTAGACATAACTTCTCCACTACATGATGGTATCCCAATTTGAAGACCTTTTGGACCAGAGGGCCAGTACATTATCGTGGGTGTTTGCGTCACCTGTATCCGTATCATGTCTGACTGTACCAACTTGCACCAAAATTGGCTTATTTCCTCTGACCATGGATCTTCTGAAATCAGCCAATTTTGGTTCCTATTGGTACAGTCTGGCATTATACAGACAAAGGTGATGCCAAGACCTGTTATGATGCACTGACCTTCCAGTCCTGTGTATGCTGTGCCTGCATGCAATACATCTGTGAATTTTACAGATCTTGTAAACCATGGCTAGAAGGTACAGAACAAAACTAACCTATGCCATTTGTGGTTATGACAGGAAAGGAACAAATTAGTAAGTCTGTCACCAGACATGCCTGACAACAGCATCTACAAATCTCTTAATAATGCAATATATGTAGATAAACAAGCTCCTGGCACGAACAGTTCACCTTGAAAATATTGATGGTTCCTAAGTTCACAGATATATTCCTATTTCTATGTTTCCTGTAGATCTCACACACTGTTGTTATCGCTGTTGAGCATCATGATCAACTTACTTCGACAACTCCGACTTGGGCACCTTGTGATTCCAAAAATTTCTGGTACTCTTCATCAGTGAAGATCTCTTGTTCATCCAGGGTCTGTCAAGCAGAGAGGGAAGAAGAACGAAAAAGGGGACAATGTTAAACCAGTGCAAGTCATCAATTCCTCTCACTGTGGTGTACTTCATGATAGCTATCAACTCATACTATAAGACTTATAACACTTAAATGTCCCTAAAGAACATAATAGTCAGTGCTTTTCTTTCTTTAGGAGGTGCAGGCCTTGAATCAAAGCTCTGCCTTCAACACAATCTGAGGTATTTTTACCATTTCATTAAGATAAGATAAACCTTATTTGTCTTCAAAGGGAAATTCCATTCACAGTTGAAGATACACAGTTTATATAGGTCATTCACTTATGACGTTTCCCTTCCGCGTCCGCCAACCATTCTGTTGTTTACATTTCAAACACGGAAGTAAATCACTTATGACGTTTCGCTTCCGCATCCACCCCACATTCTATTGTTTACATTTCAAACACGGAAGTAAATCACTTAAGAGGTTCTCTTCCGCATCTGCCCACCAAAAAATCGCACTCCAAACAAGGAAGTAAACCAACGTGGAAAGGATCTATACAGGATACATTTACACCTATATACATGTAGACAAAATATCATGAACAACAAACATAATAAGGCAGGCACTAGCAACAAATGGCTCAGGTTGATAAATGTAATTCATCTGTCATTTCAGCCCATATAGTATTCATCACACAGGATAAAATGCATGATGTCAAGTATATATTTTCATAATTCATTATAACTCTACAATGAATAAAAAAATGTCTGGCCACTCGACATAGCCTTGAAATATGATGGTTTGAGTCTACTACTATCAAATGAAAGCTAACAATATATTTCATTACAAGTTTTTCAGAGTTGTAGTAGTGCAGAAATGGTAAAAGTTCAGTGTCAGTGCTAAAGATTTGCTAACTGGAGGGCCTCTCCAGAGCCCTGCTGCATGGCTAAATTTCTGAAGGTATGTGACACTGATCAATGCAGGAGATTCAGAGCCTGACTGCCACCTAGTAGCTTTTCTTTCTTAACTGAGAGACAATCAAGAAACAAAAGCAATCTCAGTGAATGAATAATATGTTCTGAATAACAATTTCCTTCTTATGAACATCTGATCAGACCAGATTTTGGGTAGCAGTATTGGCCCATTCAGAAAATGGAGCGAGCTTACTATGAAAATATAATTTTTAAAATTTTTGTTTTAAAGGAAATTTCAAACAATTACACTATTGTGAGAAATTTCCATAATTTGACGGCTAAGTTAGGACAGACCACTAACAGCCACTGATAAGATGTGTCAAAGATTACCTGCCAACCGTCATCTTTTTGGAATTCTGGATTCTCTCCATGAGTTCCCGTATAATCCATGAACTCTTGGTATGAAATTCTAGCATTCCTGTCTTTATCCATTTCCTTGAAAACATGTTCTCTCATTCTGTTCATCTCTTCCTGTCTCTCCATGGGGTCATCTTCATCTGGAGAGTTGCGGGCATCGTAGACTTTGTCCAGCTGTTAGTGAATAGATCAGTGTGAACACTAAGAGCATTGGAGAAAAACTTTTCCAGGAGAGATACAAGTAAGTGATAAAAAAAATCCAAAATACTGACTTTGAACAAAATGAGGAAGAAATACCATACCACCATACCTCAACTGCTTCCCATGGCCAAGGCTGGCTGAACATACTAGCCCAATTTTCAGAAAACAAAAAATGGTGGAGAATGTACTCAACTGCTGATGGTCACATTACCAGTGAATCCTGGCCACACTATTTTCCAGTTGTAGCAACAGACATTTCCAAATTATAAACATCCTTTCAATAACAACAACAACAAAAAAGAAATTCTGTTTGACATTGCACAGTCTTTTCAATGACATTTAAAATTTACAATGGCAGATGCATGACAATTTCAAGTTCTATTAAGTCAGCAGTGAATCATTTAAATAGCAATAGATAAACACATGATGTCTTCACAAAAAAGATATGACTTAAAGGACCATCACCAAGACAATAAGACAGATGAGTGATACTGCTCTCCATCATCAAGTAATATGTAACATAAGACAAAGACTATAAGATAAAAGCATATTAATTTTGAACTGACAAGATGTTCAGAAGACTAAATAATAAGAAGCATGGAAATGTTCATCCCCCATACAAATATTAATATACCTCCAACTGCAGAACAGCGTCCACTTCCTCTATACTCCATTCCATATCACCATTCAGATCTGTGGGCAAAAAAAAAAAAAAATAAGATAACAATTATAAACCCTTGTACATCAGCACATCCAACGATCAAACAACTAGGCAAAATTTTAAAAAAATCGGTGTATTTTTTTTTTTTTTTAATGAAGAAAAATGGCTATCAAAACCTAAACAGATTCCAGTCAAAGGCATCATGTTCTTTTGCCTCTATCTTTCTCTTACTACAAAGTGAAATTCTTCATCAGATTCTTTAGCTTTCCATGTTTAATTGTCATGGGCTTGAATGTATTTTTTGTTAAAATGTCACATCTGAATGCAGGTGTTAGATTTGACCAGAAAAAACTCACTGCAAATTTCTCCTTCCTAATTGCCACTCCTAAAATACAATCATTTCATCCACCTCAAGCTCTGAGATCTTCCTGTCATTGCCTTCTCCTGCCTAAATTTCTAACCTATGACCTTATATGACCAATGAACTTACCATGCTTGAAGAAAAATGTTCTTGGGTCAAACTCTTGGTCCTCCAGGTGGTCTGCCTTTTCCCAGACTTCCTCAAACTGATCCTTGCTGCCCTGCCAAATGAAAACCAGACAAATTATTGAGGATACAACGCAGATGGACTGATAGATACGTCAATCATACTTGACGATTATGTACACAAATTTAAGGTCACGTGTGTACATGATAGCCCACCAGGACTGCCAGACCTTTAACCTTGTACAGTCCAGACTGATATCCTGTCTCTTAAGTATCAATGAAAGATCAACAGAAATTGACAATCTAAAAGAAATTTGAATATTTTAATAGAGGATGTAATTACAGCAAACAGATTCCGAACAAACAAGCAGCTTTTTTTATGTAGTCTTTGAACTCCTAAGCAAAGTGTTTCAGATATGACACACGCAAATTCAAAGAATGGTTAGTAGTGGTGCACAGATGATCCATACAAAAGAAATTAAGGCAGGAGATTCCATAACTTAGATATGTCTTTTAAAAATAGCTCATTCTGTTTGTCATAACATCAGGTCTAGGCAACTGGACTTTAACATCACATGCATCTTGGTAGTTCTTGGACTACCCAAATGAGTTATCTCTTGTGAGCTGTGGATTCAAGCCAAATGAAACGTGTGATACTGAAAACTGATGTCGAGGCTAGAATGCAATATTAACAAAGCAAGCTGCCTCACACTTCTCAAAAACTATTCAAACTGTCTCAACTTACTAGGAAAGAATATAAAGACCACACTGTTAGAACAAAATCACATTTTCACACTTCAAGGAGTCACAGATGGTGTAGGATTTAGTGAGTGAGCAAATGATTCTGTAAACATCATAAATGGAAAGCATATATAAAGTATATACTAATGTTATAGAGCATGTACCGGATGGTTCAGCTTGGGGTGTTCAGCATGTTTCTTCTTCAGTGCCTCCAGCCTTGCCTCCTCTTTTTTTCTCTCTTCCTCTGACATTTGTTTGAGGTGTTCTTGTTTCTCAAACTCTTTCTCCATCTCATACTCTTTGAAATCTTTCCTCCTCTGCTTATCCAGCTCCTCCAGGTCAGCTGTGGTCTAAGGACAACACAAAGACAGCAGTGTTAGCGCTAGAAAGTGACAGTGCCAGTCAGGTCAGATTAGGCTATCAACAGGTCCATGATCAGCTCATAACAAACATTTTGTCAGGTTCTGAAAGACTACATGGATAAGATTAGATAAGACAAACTACTTGTCCTCGAAAAGAAATTCTTGTCCTTTCACTGTTGATGAGACATGATAAGAGGGAACATACAATAACACATGTATCAATATTATGAGTGGCATTAGAACAGGACAGGCAATTTCACTAGGTTACAATCACACAGATTTGTCTCTCATACTGCACTGTAAGAGATGAAATCTTTTTTTGTTTTCACTCCTGAAATGATTGTAGATGCTCTGGCTCTTTGGTTTGGCCCAGCAGTATAATTCATTCACTCTTCACTTTCTGTGCCATGAAGGGACCTCAGAGTTTTTCCACTTTTCAACTACAACTTTTTTTTTTTTTTATCTTCTTTGTTATTTGTCACTGGCCACAGCTTAATGATAACAAACAAGCATGTTAATGTTAAAAATCCTCTCCAAATTTCATCAATCTGAATGCACATACTAGAATGTGAAATCATGTGACAAACTACAAGCCTGCCGATGAGCTCTCTGGTTCACCTATTAGACAAATATTATTTAGTAACACTGTGATTTTCTTGTAATCTGGACTCTATGCCCATTTCTCTGTCAAAAGACTTTTAACTTTTTTCACAGGAATCACTGTACTCACAGCACTTACCTTTTTGATGAGATTTTCTAAATCTTTCATTTCAAAACTGTGGGGATTCCCCAGGTCCAAATGGCCTGGAATCTGGAAATTCCTCATCGCCTTAGGATCAGCTGTAAAAAATTGGAGAAAAAATATATATAATTATAAATCATTTCTTTTGATCTAAAGCAATTAATAATTTTCCAAACTAAAAACCTAAATGTTGTACATTTTTTTTTTGTTTTTTGCATTCATAAGCAATGGTAATTATATATTTTATCCACAATTTGTATACATGACCAATTAAAAAAAAAAAAATTATTTCAGAGTGACAATGACATAACTAGGGACTATAAAAATAAAATCAATCAATATTGTTTTGTATACAACACTTATTGCAGGTTTGAAAGCTAAGGGAAAACATACGAATGGGGTAGAGGAATGGTTTGCATGGGAATGCGTTCCGCGGCTATCTTGCCTGTAAAACATTCGGTGATGGAACATGCAGATTAAACAGTGCAGGTGAGTGTTTGCCTCTGTATTCAGTGTGTGTATATGCTAACGTGGTCTCTACTGATTATCTCCTTGAGTGAATTGGATTAAATTGACCTCTCTTAAGGGGTGATGGCATGAGCTTCCAATTTTCTATTCAGTGAGGGCACAAGAAAATTTGCATTTGAGAGAGATAAACTTATGAAGTCTAAATCTTTCACATCTCAACTTTTGTTTGGAAAGAAAAAAAAAAAGGGGGGGGGGGGGGCGTGTTTTGGATGCAACACACAGGAAACCACCAACACTCCTTAATTCCTCAAAATTATGGCCCTTTGAATGTTTT
>JBCAUA010775723.1:0-14870 GCA_038406235.1 Peronia verruculata
GTTCTGTAAAGCGCTTCGAGCCCTACGGGGGTGAGGCGCTATATAAATGCCCTTTATTATTATTATTATTATTAATTATTTGTTTGTTCAAGGCTTTCAGTTTGCTTTATTTTTACTTTTGCTTTCTATTGAGCAGATTGAAGTTAGGATGAAGTCGGCGAAAATCATTTATCTCTGTTGAAAAACACGAAGAATTTACACCATGCAAATATGATTATTTTTCAGTAACTCACATTAAGTGCAACACTACAATAGCCTGTTGCTCTAAGTAGAGCATGTTAATTAAAATTAGGATTAAAAATTAAGAATGAACATCAGGATGAAGGAAACAAATGAAGTGTGAAAAATAAAAGCAACTATGAAGACAAAGGAAGATGGCCATTTGATCTTTCATCAAGAAAGAGTAGAAAAAAAACAAAACAAAAAAAACTTGCAGTAATGCAATGCAGCATTAAAATAGCGTGCACAAAAGTAAATTTGAAACAATAAAACAAAACAAAAGTGAAGGTCAAATAAAGGCAGAAAAATGCTGTGGAATTTTTTCCTTTACATGTCAAAATAAAGCAGAGAGGAAGCAGGTTGGGGACTGTTCTAGGTGCAGGAGTAACCTTGAAGTTGAAACCGCAAAGAGATGGAGGAGAAAGAAAATATCACTTCTACGTTATCACACGATGTCGTCTCTCGTCCATGCATCTTTGGTGCTCTGCAGTATCACTTTCTCCTCCTCACTGTTTCCAAATACCACCTCATCGTCATCATCATCATCATCCTCATCTGATGCCTCTGCTAACAAGGGCATTCTTTGACTTCCTGGGTCTTCCTTAGTGTAATTGATTTCCTGTGATACATTGTTGATTTATGAATCAAAGTCATTTTGTTTCTGATATGACCTCAATCATCCATACACAGAGGCGAACTGAGTTGGAACTTGTCTCTGTCCTATATTTCTATTCCAACCCATTTTCCAGTGGAAAGTTATTCTTAAAATTTTCATCCTGATAAAAGATATTGTTAAATAAAACAAAATAAATTACTGTCAAAATACAACATTGTTACCCATTTGGAAATTCCATATGATCATGATCATAGAACAAGTGACCAAGCCATTTTTCATGGTTTTGAGAAAATTCAACAGGTTTCTTTGTCTGACTCATGGTGATTATGGCAAATGGCAAAAATACAGATTTTGCCTATTTCCTATTAATGTATGCTCTGCATTCTTTGCACAATATTGTTAACTCCAAACCACCCAAAAATTACTTGAACAAATAATTTTATTGTGTTGTTATCATAACAATATCAAATGTAGTCTCATACAAAAAGATTTTCAGAGACTAAAGTCTAAGGCCTGAGATTTAATATGAAATGATCCCAGCTGCAAAGCAACATTTACCCAACAACCCAGTTTGCCTCTGGTTATGAAATGATTTCTGCCCACATGTCAATATCTGTAGAAGATTCCTTTCTGGCATAGCATGAACATGACTAATGCAACATCAGAAAAAACAGATATGATTTGGACATCTAGTCCTGTGTTGAGATTGAATTGAGGGCTTCTATTTTTCAAATAAATATTACCTTCAAAGAGGCCAAATTCTGACCATGAAAATTAGTATCAAAAGTAAACAGAAAACATTTATGAACTGTGACATAAACATATACAAGACTTCTTTACAGAACTTACATATAATTATGTAAGAAATCTCTCAAAGTCATAGTATACAATGAAAGGAGATGACTGATTCTGCGCAAGTATTCCTCTGTTGCTGCTATGTCATGCTATACCCAACAGGAAAAGAATATCTCAGTTAAAATACACCATGACAATATCTCAATAATGTACAAAGTTGTTAGTGTATTTGTATAATGCAAGTACCCTGTACTTTCCCTGTTAGAATCTGGGAACACCTTTCTTCCTGCAGGCTTCAAGAAATGCATGCATTTTGAAATGGGAACAAATTCAAACTGATAATGATATTTTTTTGTCTGCTGGAATGTCAAATGGATGCTCTCATTCCTTTTCACTCTATTTCTTTTTGAAATTATGCTATTCAGTTGTTTGTTTCTATTGCATTCATGTTCTGTTCACATGGTTTTAGTGTAATTATGATAGTGTCCACTTTTTGTTTCCGCTGCAGAGGCTGAGGTTCTAATTTATAAAGGTAAATAGAATGAAAACTCCCATTTTATTGCCTAAAACGTTAAAACACTGCTCATTTCAATGATTTGAGTTCCTTCTAATGCTGCCAAAGAGAAGCAAAAACTTGAACTATGGCCTTTCCAAAAGGGACACAAATGACTTCACTACTGAACAATTAATCATCAGATATAAGACATTATCCCTTACGGCTTGTAAAACATTGACTATTTTCATAATACAAAGAAGACCAAGAAGATCTAATTGAGGTTTTGTTGGGTTTGCTAGAGACCTGAGTAAAAACAATGAGCCATTTTTTCAGCCAGCTAGGTTACTTTCCTTTGCCAAGTACAAGAGGTGTAAGACAAGCATTGCAAAGAAGGAAAAAAACACTTTTTCTCTTGTAATCTGAAACACCTGATGCAAAAAATTATGAAAAAATTATCAGCATAAGAAAAACATATTTTCATGATATGGTGAATTTTTCAGAATTTTTGGTTGCTAATGTTTCGAATTACCCGCAAAAAAGAGATATTTTCCTTCTTTACAATGCTTGTGCTATACCTCTTGTACTTGGCACAGGGAAGTAATTTGGCTGATGGTCAAAATGGCCCATTTGTCCATTAATTACACTAATTATGGTATAAAACACCACGCAAACCCTCGTTATATTTTAAGCACAGCTATCTGTGTATATTTATTTATAATCTATCTATATTTATTAATTATCTTTCCACAGAAATATGTCTGTTTTCAAGATAATGCAATAATATATTTATCAAATTAATCTAGAGTTTCATGCATGAAAGTGTAGAGAAATATTGTTAAGGCTTGTAACAGGTAACACAAGTTATGCTTTTTTTAGCTTTATAAGTATGCCAATATATATCATTATTATCAGACCTGAATAATGGCAATTCATTGCTGAATTCAAGTAAGCTGTCAAATTTCTTATTTAAAACAGGACGTTATGGGTGAAAAATATATGTGTACATTTGTCTGAAATAAACAACAATTTCTGAACCACATGATATGAACAATCAATCATAATAATCCCATGATCTGCGAAAGAATTTGGATATTAAAGGGCACTCCATTTAAGATACTAGGTTTCCAAAGATCACAGGTGTTGCCTCGGAATGAGAACATTTTTGAAAAGGTCATAGTTGGATAATATTTTCATGAGAATAAAGCACATCTGTTTCTTTTACCTCTTTAAAAAAAGGTTTATCAAGTATGTAATGTAATGAAAAATTTGACATTAAATCCATTTCACCAGTCATGTGAAAATTACGTGTTTGCAATTCGATGAATACATACTTAAACTTTTAATTTTGTCTCCCAATGTGTTCTGAGAAATGTTTGTACATCACATATGAAAAGACAAATAAAAAAAAAAGAAACCATTCCCATATATTTATAAATGTCAGTTCACCTGCATGTTTGTTTCCCTGTACCAGGACAATATAGAACTTTTCCGAGAAAAATGTTAGAGTCATATTATATTTTTCCTTTATCATCTTCAGTTTATAACATAATGACGGAAGAACGGTTACAAGTAAGTCTTCAGTATGGGACTCACAAGATCAGGAAGAGGGTGCATTCTTTTCCGTCTGTCTTCCTCTGCTGCCAGAACTGCGTCTCGCACAGTTAAGAAAATAATTCTCTCATATTTCTCGGTGAACCCTGAGTGCTCCATGGTACTCCAAACATCATCTGTGGTTGGAAAAGAGGAAAAGAACACATCAAACTCTGTGCAGGCATAAGTAACAGAGAACAAATTTTTTTGGTTTAACCGTACAGCCCGGTACACTGGGCAGATTTTCTACTGTCAAAGTCCCCATTGCCTGGTAGGCCAGGCTGGCATACTTACTCAATAGGCTACTACATGTCCATCACAGTTAAAAATAGATCTAATAGGTCGCTTTGGGCATGGACATTTAGGACTATGGTGATTACAAATGTCTGTGCCCATGATAGGCTTGCATTTACAAAAGATACTGAACATGAAATGAGAAATGTGCGCTCTCGGCCCAGAACGCCAGGGACAACGGGTTTTTCAGGCACTGGTGATCAGGGTTCAAAGGGTTAATCTTTAAACTTCTTCATAAATTTTCATTTTTGTTTTTTTTTTAATCAAGGACAGTTACTTTTACAATTCAAAAAGCCGGTTTACTAATTCAAGGTACACCATGTTCCCTGTTTTTTCTTACCAAAATGAAATCCTAAAAAATCAGCCACTGTTCGAATAAAATTAAATACTTGTAGCACAACTAACCTTTGAATTTTATACTGGATAAGAAAAAAACTGCTTACTTTGTGGAGCTTCTACTTTCCATTGTTTTCTATAGGAGTCTATTTTTCTAAACAGTAATGTTTGTGTAATTTTCAGGCTTCTCTGAGGTAACAATATAAAAAAAATAATATCTTTTTTTTTTTTCGTGGTGGTATAAGTTCCATGCAGCAAACACCCGTGGAAACACAGTTTCCACCCAATACAAATTTGTTGAACATAAAGAGTGACTGTTGAAATGTTTTTGACATTCTGAATGTACACTTTAAAATATTTCAGTTGCACACCTATTTCTACACCTTATGTGGTGTACGTAGCCGGGATTATTGAAAAAAAGAATATGAAAGTGATCCTCTTAAAACAAATTTCTGTAAGAACCAAAGTCATAATGAGATTTGGACAGCAGAGTTTGATAACAGCCCTGTCCATCCACTGCAGAGAGACAGAGAAGTTGATTTCTTGGTCAATTCTAATCAGTCTGAAGTTTTCACATCCTGTACTTACCTCTGACTCCACCCAGATATGTTGTGACACCAACTGTTTTGTAGTCTTCAATAAGCTGTAGAATAGATGAATAAAACAGATAACAATTGTCAGAATTCTGACTCAGAGAGAGAATAGCTATGAAATACTGCATTATCTTACTTTCATCTCAAAAAAAAAAAGCGATTTCAAAAATATGTTAAGGATATAACAAACAAAATGATGCATCTGTATAATCCTATTGATTATTAATTGGTTTTTAATTTAAATTTCAGCTTCCAGATCCAGATTTCATGAAATCCCATAAGTAAATGAGCACTATGAGCTACAAAAACTTTAATTCATAAGCATATAATTTGGCGAATTTTAACATTTTTTAAAATATCTTTTAATTTTTTTTTCCTTCCTTCCTCATCAATCTCAATCTCCCATACTGATCACTTGGGTAATTTTGAGACGGTGTTTAAATAATAGATAAGAATATATATTTACTTAATAGATTGCTCAGTTTTATCAAGAGAACATTTCTTGGCTCTGACTTTAAGGAATGATCTCATAGTTATTAATGACATCACATTTTGAGACACATTAAATGTTAGGTAAAAGGTTGATAGGTACAGTGGCTGATGAGATTCTTTCCTCCTAGAAATTTGCGGGTCACTATTACATTCCTGAAAATATAATTTACTCTGCTTTAGAGTTTGTTTCATCATCTCTCCTCATTAGTAGAAGAGAACCGATGGCCTCCGTGGGAGATTTTTAAAAAAATACTGCCCTGCGACTTAAAGTGTATGGCAAAATGTGCGCACCTCGATGTTGATATTTTGGTTGATAAAACTGAATGCTACTCAAAGAAAACGTGTTCAGAATGCGTCATACTTTCGAACATACAATTCGGAACAAGCACCCTCACGAGTTTATTATGCAATTATTACCGCATTTTTAAGAATAACATCAATGGTAATAAGGTTTTTTCAGGTTTATGTACATACAAATACAGATCCATATGAAGCAATGTTGTGTGCCAAATTTCAGATGGACAAATCAGCAGTTTTTGATTCCATAAGCCTATTGTAGGTTTTCTTGCAATTATATAATATAGATATAGATATAGCAAATGTCCTACCGCTTTCAATACTTTGACTCCAACAGGATCAATAAAGGTGAACGGTGTGCAGTCGATGATAAGGTAGAGGAATGGGCGAGGATCAATGTTGGGCAGTGGGCCAATGATGGAAGCTCTGTGGGTCATCATGCCATCTGCACTAGTCTTTGGCATCTCCCCATTGGCTGCCTGAGGTCCATCTGGTTGTGGGGTCACTGTCTCCATCTCAACAATCTTGGAATCATGCAGTTTCTCTTTGTTGCTCTGATAAATTTGAATGATGAAAGTTCATACATTTCATTCAGTTTACTACTGATAAACTTTATTCATTTGTATAAAAATGTATTATTGTTCAGGTGAATTTGAGTGACACAAAATTTAATCTTAGAAGTATCAAATGATGATCTGGTAAAAGACTCATTTATAATTGTCACTCTCATCTCAAACCCCTTCCAAATCAGAAACAGTGTTTTAACATGCTTTTCATCCTACACTGCTTTTAGGTCTAAATAATTATTTTTTGAGTACAGTCACCTTATTTCCTCACGATTCACAATTTTCCGCTGACATATTCAGTATTAAATATCATTAAACACTAAACACTATATTCTGTCATCTCATCACTACATGTCAACCATCATTACTGTCAAGATGTACAGTTACTCCTGTAAAGATGTACAGTTACTCAGAAAAATTTTAAATGGCACAACTCTGGATTATTTACATACATCTTGTTGAGTTTATCATTGATACTCAAGCATCAATTCCGAAGTGTTTGAATGGCCCCCATAAAACTTAGACATCATATTTGTGGTTTTATTGATAATATAAATTCATCTTTCTAGTAGTAAACTTATACTGGTGTGTTTTTGCTCTGAAGAGTTTGAAATACACAAAGTTTTAGATAGCTTATTATTGAATTTCAAACTAATTTCAGTAAAGATGTTTTTTACGGTAAACCTTTCTTTTTGTAGCCTCTCACTCTTCAGTTTTTATAGCTGGGTATGGACGGATGTACTTTTGTTACTTCAATCTCACAATTTTTACTCACATGCAGTGGGTCATTCAGCAACATCAGTTTCTTAAGAACTTTCCTCATCCTCTCCGGCTTGACCGTTGTCTCCCGGTGCACATGTTTCATGAACAGCTCAGAGTTGGCATAGTACAGAGGTGAATTGTATGATACGATACGAATACGAGGATTAGGCTCAGTCTGAAAAACAATGATAAAAAATTTACACTCAGAACCAAGACTTCTACAACCATAACTTCAGAAAGATTCTCAGAATACAATGACAGTGTGTGGGTTAATTGCTGTAATATGTAAATAATATATAATCAGAAATCTGCATATAATATGGATTACATTTTAGATCATTCTTAAAAATTAGATCTATGTTCTTGTCTGTAACTTTTTATTTTAATTTTTTTCCCATACAAAATGTTCAAAGTGAGATCAAACAGTGTTCAATGTGATGCACAGATAATTTGGATTGTAGTCAGAATAAGTTTGAGAGGGAAACTTTAAGTTCCATCTTCTTGATGTGAAATAATCTTCTAAAAGGGAAGCTGAAAGATTTCATGAAACCTCCTCACTGCGATGGAAGAAACAAAAGCTGAAATGGTCCTGTGATTCCTTCATCTTGCAAGGTAGCAGCTGACTATAAAGACAAAGGAAGAGGCGGACAGATGACATCCATATCAGAAGTGAGATTTGCTGAGTCCCATAGAGGATAGTACAGAGAAGGTTGGGAGAGATTGGTAGCCTCAGCTATACAGGTGTCTTTATGAAACTGCAAAAAGTCAAAGGATAGGTGAAGATGAAGCAACATGGAAATGTTCAAACATGGACAAAACATTGCAAAGAACAGAATTACCTTTGTGTATAGGCTGACAGATCTGTACTCATCCAGTTCTGTCAATCTTTCAAGTGTACTGACTTTGGTTCTGAAAATCCCATCAAACAAAGGATGTCAATGCCTTCTCCATTTAGAGCAATAAACGTCAAGCTATTGTTCTCACCATGAAGTTCCTTTCCTTAACTTCACAGAGAAATTAATTTTCAGTTTGTCTTCAATGGATCAATTTGAACTAGATAATCTGTCCCTCTGACGTACTTTCCAGTAAATTCCTAAAGACGTATAGTAAAGTGATATTTTGAAGTTAAGTCTCTCCATGAAGCTTCTAACATTCAAAGCAAAGACAGCAGCAGTTCTATACTTCATAAAAAAAATCTTGCAGATAGAACAAGATAACATCAACAAATTATCTGCTCTAGACATAACAACCAAAACTTGCTCTACATCCTAATGTCCAAATCAAGGGCTACAGCATTCACTGGTATATTTATCCTCACTTGATCCCAACTTCAATTATTCAAGCTGTGTTTAGTGCCCCATACATTGCTAGTCATATTCAGCTTATAACAGACACTTTCATCTTATGTCATCATTAGATTTCAATTGATCTGTATTTCTTTATCATCAACTTGATACTTACGTTTGGGATCTGACAACAACAGTGAAGAAGGCAAAGATGATGCCAGCCACCAGGCCCATGTCGACATGGAGAATGACCACGGCAAGGAATGTTACAATCCAAATTGCCTACAAAAATGTATAAACAACTAAAAAAACAAGCACGGCTAAAACAGAGATTCAAATCTGATAATATTTTCAACAATTTCCTTGTCTCTAGGAGACTAATGTGTGATGTTCACTGAAAATGACTTGCATTAGTTTGAAAAATGTCAAAAATGTCTGTGTATGGGTTTTCTAGCATTCTGGACATTAAAGATGGGAAGATAAACAAAAAGAAGAAACTTTGAATCCTTTCTGATTACATTATTCAGTTTTTCATTCATGTTTTACTTTTGAAAATAGCCACTTATGCTCTGACTTAAAACACTCATCTCCATTAAATACCAAGTCAGAAACAGAATGTTTCAATAAATGATTCTACTCATTAGGTGAACATTTTTTTTTTCCTTTTTTTTGTTTGTTTTCAAAATAAAGTTCACAAACCAGAAAGAAATATATGAGAGATTTCTTTCATTTTCAAAATGTAACTTACAAAATCAAATTTGGAAACTTTGAACAAGGTCTTCAACTCAAGAACTTGCTTGAACATACTCCTGAGTGCCACCATGATAATGGCTGAAAGTGCACACTGTAGGAGAGAAAGCATGAGTGATGGATGAATGGCTGAATAGATGGATGGATGGACAGATGGATGTATGGACTGATGGATGGGTGGATGGATGATGGACTGATAAAAGCATAAATAGATGAAAAGATGAATAGATGGATGGATGGATCATACATTGATGGATAAATTGATGGGTGAATAGATGGATTAATGCCAGAATTGATGTATGGATTGGTGGATGGATGGATGCCTTCATAGGTTAACAGATGAATAAATGTAAAGACAGAAGGATTACAGAGATTTATAACAGCAGAACAGGACTACAAAGAAACAATTATTCTGCATCAAAGTGCAAAATAGTGAGTTACAAAACTTCAAGGATGAAAAGAAAATTAATCCACATATTATCAGGCAATGGATAACACAGGTAAGTACAATAATTTAATGAACATTTGACTGTTATTGTGATTCCCTGAAAGTATCCGCATAAATCTGATATTACGCCTATATTCAAAAGGAGGGATGATATAATGTGCCACGTTGGACAGCCAGTTCTTACATTGGGCAAATTCTCAAACAATGGTCCAATGAAGAGAATGACAATCAGTACAAGACTTGCAGAGAACAAACTGGCTAGCTGGAAAACAAAAAAACAAAACCAAATGATAAAATCATGCATCAAATAACAATTAATTAGAATTTATGTCCTGTTATATTTCAGAACCTAGAATTATCCATGTGACTGTCACAGTATTAATTTGTAAATGATTTGATCACCTACTGCAGAGAAAGAATTGCATTACATCTGATGTTAGTACATGTTTTAGTGACATTTGTAGATAAAAGAAAACATTCTTCAATTTAATTATTGGAATAATTTCACTCGTGTTTTGCAAGTTCATGATTGTATGACTAATTAATACATCTTCGCGTCAATGCAGAAAATTTATCATGAGCAAATGATAGTCTGAAATCGACATTTTTGGACCCATGCATGGTGTCAAAACAAAATTAGTGGATAAGACAAAGTTCAACTACTTCATGATGGGAAAATGTATGTGGTATGCCCACATCCACCACCCCTTCCTCCCCTTTAACCTAATGTTCTGACCTCTGACCGGTGTTTTGCATCTATAAGCAGAAGTTTGATAAACACCGCAAATTGATGACTGGCACACAGGGTAGAAACATCAACAAAGGTGCATAATCTGCTTTTCCTTGTAACAATTGATAATATTAAACAACAGACACTTTTGACTGCTTGTGGAGCAGAGCACACGTACGTGCCAGTTGAATTACACACAGCTGGCAAGGCTGATTGTGTGTGAGATTAACACAGGATGGAGAGAGGGAAATTTTACTGCATCACTGATGTTTAACTGTGAAACAGGTAAAAAAATAAGAAACAGTTTTCAGAAAATACAATCTGTTTCATAATTTGAATAAAAAATGCCTTTTGAGATAAAAAAAAAATATATATATATATTGTTCACATACTATAAGAAATGATGCTTCATGATCAGAAGTCTGAAAATTTTGAACTCGATTTTCTGTTCCTATTTCTCTTTTCCTCACGTGGTAACATTCAGATCTGAAGGGCAATAAGTCTTAAACACAACATTTTTACCTGAGTTCTTCCCCCTGCAGAGTCCTGCACTGAGCTACGAGATACTGATGCTGCCATTGGATAGCAAGAGAAGAAAGAACCAAAGAAGGTACCGGTGCCATAGCCGATCAACTCCTGGGGAAACATAATATGAGCTGAATGCATGGATGGATAGGCAGGTGGATACTTGGATGGCTAGATGGTTTCATCAGTGGATAGATGGACGGATGGACGGATGGATGGATGGATGGGCAGATGGATGGATGGAAGGACAGATGGATGGATGGATGGATGGATGGATGGGTGGATGGATGGATGGATGGGTGGATGGATGGATGGATGGATGGGCAGATGGATGGATGGATGGATGGAAGGACAGATGAATGGATGGATGGATGGATGGATGGATGGATGGATGGATGGGTGGATGGATGGATGGATGGATGGATGGATCAATGAATGGATGGATGAATGGACTGATGGAAGGTGGGACTAATGAATGGATGAAGAACGGACTGACACAATTGTACTCACTTTGTTGGAATCAATATCATAGTGGTGTTTCTTAGCCATGATCACAGCCAATGACACAGACTGAGCGAATGCCACAATACCAATGATGATACAGTCTGCAGCATATTCGCCAGCATTGGTAAACTCTGGGAACTTGGCATCTGGCAAGCTGGAAAATAAACAGGAAAAACAGACAGCTGTAACTGCTTGAAAGAACATGCTTTAGATGGCCATAATTGTCAATTTTTATTGAGCATTTTTTTTTCAAAAGCCCAGTTATAATGTATTTCCCTTCACCAGATACAAGAGTCATTTATCAGGTATTATGAAGAAAAAGAAAAAAGCCAATTTCGCTCTTATTATCTAAAATATTAATCACAGAAAATGTTGATGAAATTACTTGTATAATAATCATTTTTTTTTACATCCTACATAGACACATTTCCAGAGGTTTTTTTTTACAAAATATGTTTCAAGCAAAAAGTACAATCATAACTTATATTCTCTCTTTATTGAGTTAATTCAACAACATATGTATTCAACATAGGGAAGTAATGAGATTAGTTGAAAACAATCCGTATTAATTCTTTTGACAGACAGATGAAATGGCCAGATGGATTGGCAAATAGGTGGATCAATACAGATAAGGAGAATTGTGGAAAAAAAAAATCTTCAGATGCTTAAATTCACAGGGAGATTAGTTATTCAAAGCAATCTAAAAATTTCAGATACTCAAATGAAGACTTCAGTCAAAAAACCAGATAATCCCTTTTTCTACAAAGGGATAAAAACATCGAGATAACCACCTGAAAGGAGGTTGAAAGATGTATAGAAAATGGAACAGAATGGGAGAAAAACTGAAATGAAGTTTAGAAGTCTGTAGTTTTTCACTGGATACCCTTTTAAGAATTCTCTTTTTAGCAGAGCTTAACTGATTTTCTAAATTATTGTTCTACTTAACAAATCGTAGCGGTGTACTTCATAATATCAGGGCAATAACTCATTTTCCACAAAAATGCGACTTATCTAGTTTTTCCACTGGAGTCTTCAAATGCAATCAGTGTAAATGTGTTGGAAAAATTGGTCTGGGGTCACTGTGCCATGTGGTTTGGCATCTGGTCTGTGATGAAAACAATTCTGTTTCATGAGGTTAGGGGTTTGACTTGCGGGTCCCCTTATTGGGGATGGAAAGATACAAAGATTGAAGCATGCATTTTTTTTCATTTACTCAATAGTACCCTGTTTTCCTGTAGGTAGGGAAGCCAGGAGTCCAGCCTTCTAAGATAAGGATGAATGTGTTTTGGAGATTCCGTATGTATGTTACTCGCATTAAAGAGCCCTTGGCCAATTCGAAGTTAAAAAATCAATGAAGAGTAGACAGAGTGCCATTGTCATGGGAAAATTTCCAAATTTCAAATTTCTACCCATGAAAATTCTCATCAAAAATAGGCAGCCATTTACAGCTGCTGAGATAATTCAATTCTTCTTTCTTAGGATTGAAAGGTTTAAGAAAAACAAATATGTCAATTGGCCCGAGAGAAAAGGAAAGGTAAACAAGCTCTCACCCTGCTGGAATCTCTCCAACTACCTTGATTTGCCATCTCTCATAGAATTTTCCATAGTGGCTGGCTAATGTACTCACCACAACCTGTGGATAACATATGGATAAATGAGGTAATGGATAATGGGCATAATGATGGCATTTGGGGAAAAGATCTGTAACAAGAGAAATATAGCAATTTGATGAATAGTGAAAAGATCAAGAGGGATTCCCTAAACAGGACAGAAATTATGAAATGATTTGGCAGTGAATATGATATGCAATGACTAATTGTATATAAATATTTTACTTGTCCATTTGGAAATGTATGATAACCAGTATCACATTACAGAGCACCAGTCAGGACAAAGGATTTTAAGATGAACTAAGTGAAAGAGATGGACCTAGTGAGCTTTGTTGATCATAAAAA
Organism: Peronia verruculata; assembly: GCA_038406235.1. Lineage (NCBI taxonomy): Eukaryota > Metazoa > Mollusca > Gastropoda > Systellommatophora > Onchidiidae > Peronia > Peronia verruculata. The sequence goes on from JBCAUA010775723.1 coordinate 13,255, forward strand.
CTAGAAAATTGTATTGAAAAAATATCTTTTTATAGAACAAGGTTAGTAATCTTTGTCTCTCTCTCTCCCTTTGTCTATGCTCTATCTCTGTCCATTCTCCTGCTTTTTATGTGATTTTCTTGTTTCATATACTGAGGCCATTTCAGGAGATGTGTGAATGTATCCCCTCATTCACTTACCACAATAAGCTCTATAGGCACCGGCATCTTCATTTTGGTTTTAAACCTCTCGTTGACCTGAACTTTGACAATGTACAAGATGATCATGCAGATAACAGATAGGATGAGGGAAGCCACGTTGGTCTCTGGAATTCTCTCAAATATGGCGACATAAGTCTGTGACCAATAGAAAGTTTTTAGGGTTAATCAGATTCTCTCTGAGACACTGTTTTCATATCACAACTGTACATATCATCCTAATGGCTCTCTACGGATAAGAGCTAAATAGTGAGAATGAGATAAAGTTACAATGCTCCAATTAAAGAATAAAAGGGTTAAAAAATTTGCCTCTAATGGCATTTTATATTGAATTTTTAACGCAGTAATTCTGTTTCTTCAGGTGCATTAAGTTAATTGCCAGTAGACAATCAGTCTTAAATTCATGAGATTTCTATATAGTGAGAAAACTATGTCATGGCTGAGTTGCTTCAGGTGTTTATGCTTAGTGAAACAGCAGAAAGTCAAATTAAATGACAAAATGGGTTAACTGCCTTGTGGTCGAAAACTGTGTCATTTGCCATCATGGACTAACAATCTAAGAATACAGTTTATGCAAAACTATCTTGACTACATGACATTTCATAAAAGAGACTCCGAGACTCCCATTGTTATGTATTTCGCTATGGAGCAGATTACAATTAGTATCGATATGGCCTATAAGATACAAATAACTTATGATTTAGGTCCTAAATACCAGAAACAGTACCAGCTAACAATCAGCTATAGATATTCAGCAATTTGCGGTCAGCAAGTCCGAGGCAATGTTGTATTTGATTATCATATTTCTGATTACTGAACTCATGAATTGTTGATCTCAGTCGGTGCACAGAATTTTATAACTAAATGTTAATGATAAAATCCTCAACAAATATCAATGAGAAATAGCAAGCACAATTATTATTTAAAATCAATATAGGAAAGGTTAAAAACGTTTGACAGTTTCCATCAAACGAAACAAACCAAAGAACCTTGAGTGTTATTACTTACGTTGATGATCTGGAACAAGTTCGGGAATCTGGGTATGGAGAGGCCGAAGACATATTTGACTTGACTAGTGAAGACGTGCAGCGCCGCCCCTGTGGTGAACCCACTGACCAGGGAGTCGCCCATGTAGGTGGTCACAAAACCCACGTGCAGCAAGCCCATAGCGATCTGGGAGAGGGAAGAAAAATTTATCTCGTAAACATTTTAACGTGTATTAAACGTTGTTTCTTTTCTATGAACTCCTGCAGGCCTATAGAGATGCCATAGACCATATCTGTTTACAGAAGGGTTCGGTCATTGGACATGGCGTCTGCTCATGGAGCGGTCGGGATCGACTCGCGGGTTCTGCATCGCGGGATGACAGGACACGAAGATCGAAAACCCGCATTTTTTCAATGACTCAACGGTCCCCTG
>JBCAUA010775834.1:0-14869 GCA_038406235.1 Peronia verruculata
CTATCTATCTATCTATCTATCTATCTATCTATCTATCTATCTATCTATCTATCTATCTATCTATCTATCTAGCTGTCCGCCAATTATACAGCTGGAGCCTTCTATAACAGGATTGATTATAGCAGCCATATTGCCGAAACGGGGCAAGATGACTGTATGTCTGTAGATGCAGTATAGCTACATCATATTTAATTCAGAAAGCTTCAGGCAAGTGTCTGTAGACACGCAAGAGAGAACGTAAGAAGTCAAATTTATTACAAGATGCTGGTGGTGTGGGGTTTTATTTGCACTCGTAATCTTGAGATTTCTCAGTACTGACACAACGAAACCCTCTTGAGGTAAGTTAGAATTTACCTTTGACTCTTAATTAAAGTGTTCAATAGCAGAGGTCGTCAACGACTAGCTTGATTTCCAGAGCACAGTTTATAGATAGCATTAAACTACGTTATCCATCTCATCGTGATGTAATAATCGCCCTCCGGCCAAGCTGAGAGTTCTGAAGCATTGCAAAGGTAGCCTGGCAATCCAGCAGTTTTTACTTAGTCCACACTTTAAGAAGTGAGGCATAAATCAGATACTAGAACGGTATTTGAGAATCACGTGAATTTATCAAAATCTGCATAATTATGTTCTTTGAAAATCTGAAGCATGGTTGAAAATCCCTCTGAATCTGAGATAAACGCACTAATTCATGAAAATTAATGGTGAAATCATCATCTTGATGAGTGCACTTCCTGAAAAATGATATGCAAATCCTCCATACAATCATTTTTGATCGATTACTCAATCACTTGCCAATTGGTTAATAAACCAGTCAATCAAATAAATAGGCCTACATCAACCAAACAGCTTGCCGCAGGCTTTTGACACAAACACTTATCTGCAAAACTTAAAGGATTTATAGCACTGAGTCTGTTCAAATCCTTTATAAAGTAAAAATGATCATTCAGGCTGATAATCTTTACATGTAAATGTAACTGTCGCCCATGATTGGTTTCGTAATGCTGTTTAGAGGAATTGACAAACATGCAATGTCTTTATCACGTGCGTACATGTATTTGTAACGGTGTGTTTGCTTGCTTGTCGATGTGTGCAAAAAACAGAGAAATCTTCAATACAGCTTAAAGTCCCCAGTATTGATTCAGTTTCTTAATTCTGATATTAGTTGTAGATATACAAGTATTCGTTTCATACTGCAATAAAACTTGTCCTCTCTGATTTCCTCCCCTCCTCCTTGCTCCCTCAGTAGATACGTCACATTTCTATTTTTGGTACCGTATGCAGAGCAGAGAATTGTGTACTGTCCAGCTGACCTGAAAACCATAACTGTAGTTCCAAGGGATTGAAGAAATCCAATTCTGTGTTGAGAATGTTTCAGTTGTTGTTATTTTTGTTATAATTGTTGTTGTTGTTGTTGCTGCTGCTATCTTTGACATACTGAGGTTCAAATACGAAGTCCAAATTAATTAATTTCAAGCGCTAAACCTTGACATGACCAATCAAACTTTTGCGGCGGTAGGCTACATGGTGAATAGAATAATAATGATTTGCTCTCTCCCATTCAGTGAAAAATAAAACCCATGTTATAGCCTAGTAATAAGATAGTAATAATAAGATCATGCATAAATAATATTCTGTGTTATAGTATGAACATATTTTTGATGGATATTGTTATCCATGAGCACGACGTTTCTGTTTGTGGTATGGTGAAATAGTTAGATCTATACATATTATTATGTAACATTTATTTGGCTTTTCTGAATGAAATGAGCCTGGTCTCGTTATGTCACGTTCTATATACGTCGTTCAACCTTCTGATGGAGATGATCTCGACAGTTCTTCGTTACAAAAAATCTGTTTAAAATAATAACTTAAAAACTCCTATCTTTACTCAAAAAAAAAAAAAAAAAACTAATAATAATAAATCCTGTCTTAAAAAATCAAAAAGGTGTTGAAGGTCTTCCAACACGAGTGCTTGAGGGTCTGAGGGTGTCGCTGCGTTGTTTTGGTCTTGCTTACTATTTTTGCTTGATATGTACAGGTCCCTATCGTCCCTATCTCCTCCTATTCGACTTTTCCCTACTCTGTCCACACAGGCGTGAGCCCTTCGGCCTTTATTTCCTACCTGGTGGCGGAGACAGAAATAACCATAATAATGTACAATGGCACATTGTTACATCAGCCCAGTCCATCTCACCCATACGGCTCTACCTTATGTACATTGTATAGCCGATCCCAGTCGTTGGTAATGAATTATATAATAAGAGCTTCGTCTCTTACACGTTAGTAGCCAGCAAACTGTTTCCACCTGCTATAAATGAATTTTTGACACATCGATTTCACAGAGTGTGAAAGAAAAGATGCAGATATTCTTGTCCATGATATTACATTGTAGAAAGTATCTGTAAATTTACAGCTATTTGCTGTGAAATAATCATTAACAAACCATTTGATTTACGGCGATATTTTATTGTTGTAATTAATTTTTTAGGCATACTTTTTTTTTTTTTTTTCAAATTTGTGTCGAATTTTAACATCATAGCCTAACATCACTTCATTGTAAGAAAACCTTTTTTTTTTTTTCTCATTGTACCGCATAGTTTTCCCCCCCCCCCCCCCTTTTGTTTTTTTTAGCCAAAGTTTGGCCACATTTATAGGTGAAGGCTTTTTACACAGCCTACCATTGTATCTACCGTACGTGTCCATCTTAGCTAAGGATGTGTTCGGAGAACCAACGCATTACAGTACTTTGCCTGCTGTAGTTTTATTACCTGCCTCCCTCTTCTATCACTTTAAAAAAAATTACAATTTGTGATAGTATAAATCAAATTTTATATCACTGCATACCAATGATGGCCGAGATAGTCTTAATTAGAAAAAAGACTGAAAGGCATACAAAGGCATAACCTTTAACCCTAAAGTTCACACCGATAAAGATAAAAGTACGTCAATACCAGTCATTACCGATGCCTTTACTCATTCATATAAACTTAGATCTTTATTGCTCTATCTCCGCTTTTGTGCTGTTTGGAGATAATTATGTTTGTCATATTAGAGAGGGGTGGTAAATCTACCATATAATGTAATTAATTCGCCGATCACTTGCCAAAAAAAAAAAAAAAAGCAGCAATACGTACATGAATTAAACCCCAAAGGCGTATTGAGATAATCACCCACAAGGGGTTGAAAGATACAACAGAACAAAAAAGGCCTTAAACATTTTCTGTATTTGAAACGAATCCTGATTTCCGAGGTGTAGATACGTTCTATATACGTCTTTCAACCTCCTGATGGAAGTTATCTCGGGTGTAGATAGGCATTTATTTATTTATTTATTTATTCCTTTTTTTTAACCGCCAGTTTCCCAAAATGTCAGAGTTCAGAAAATACAAACAAAATGAAAATGAATTTGAAAATATATCTAAGTGTCTTCGACGCTAATATAGGCCTACTTTGTGTAGCACAGATTAGTACCGTAGTGAATTTAGTAAAGTTCCAAACATTTCTACCAAAGTGCTTACCGTTTGGCAAACTTTGTAATAATCCCACCTTTCCCAGTGACAAATCGCTTTTATGAAAAGTTCTTACCAGAATTGCTCTTTTTTTTTTTTTTTTCTTCTCGTGTTGGTATTTTGACTATCATCATGCTATTATTATTATGATTATTGCTGTTGCTCTTAAAATGGGGATTAATATTGTTTTTATTGTTATCGTTATTATTATGTTATTGTTACTGCTGTTGTTTTGATATTGTTCATCTTGTTCATGTTATCAGAGTATATCATCCTTAACTGCTTCCCATGATCTATTTTTTGAAAGTATGAACGTCATGCTAGCGCCCCTACAAGATTTTTGTCGCAGTCACTATAGATTACTCTAATGCGTGTTATTATTTGTTTTATGCATACGATAGGCCTACATTAGATTTACTCCTCCCTCCCTCCCTAACACTAGTGAGTGCTGTATGAGTGATTTAAATTAAAACACCCTGTTGTTGCACATTTTGTTGATATATATATGAAAATATGTAGGCTAATCTCCCCCTTTCTTCTCCAGTCTGCTAATATAGATAGATCAATGAATCTGACCTATTACAATCACTCTTTCCTAACGACTGTCCGCTAAGCTCCACAAGCTGCTGCCCCAATGCAGCCTAACAATGGTAATAGCCTCGCAGCTTCAACCAGGATCAACAGCTCAACATACATACATGTAGTTACCAGTGCCTTTTTCACTGCATTGACCTCAGCATAATCTTACTGCAAGGTTGGAAATAAACAGAAAACTTGAGATGGAACGAGTGCATAACAAGATCCAGTTGTCTCCCTAAAACTGTTGCCTAGGTTTATTATAAGGAAGAGTAGGCCTACAGGGGAAGAGAGAGAGAGAGAGAAAAGGTAGGTTAGAAGTAAAGGCTGACAATAGTTAGATCTATTGAATATTAGCTACCCAGGCCTTAGACTTCAGATAGAGTTTAGGGAGAAAGGGTGAGAAGATGACATTGAAGATAATCAGTTGCAAAATAGATCTATGTAAACCTAATCGGAGATGAGCTTCCATCTAGGCTACCAGTGCCAGTTATTTGCCATAAACGCCAAGGTATCTTGATTTGATACATATGTACTTGAACGTGCCTGGATCTCCTTAATACACGTAAAACCGCTAGATTATGATTTTGACTTCGACTAAGTACAGAATTATTGTAAATTTGATTAGTGTTTTGATCTAAGGTAGATCCTTCTTCCACAATGAAATCCAAGCAGGAAAACACAAGGTAGTTGCATTATAATATTATTATTTCATATCTCAGTGAGTTGTTATAACCGATTACACTTTTGTAAGTTCACTCGGTTGCGTTAAAAATCATGCTCGTTACCAAAACACACACATCTGTGCGCTTTCCGTTACACTTTAGGATAGATCTAGACTCTAGTTCTAGGTCTCAGTCTCTGCTCTTTCACTTTGACTGGAAGACAGAGATACATGCGAAACACAATATCTTGTGTAAGTGTACGCACGAATACTTCTACAAGCAATAAAAGTAATCTATTGACATTTTAATTTCTGTTGGCTGCACTCTTCTGCCAGTAACACTAACATAACACAAATAAAAATCAGATTGATCTATTTTGTTTTGGTTCTGAGAAGGGCTTGCGACCAGGGGTATCCTTTTCTCTACTAAAATAAAAAAAAAACCTAAAAAGAAACTCCGACTTCTCTTTAATAGTAAACTGTCATTACAGTTTTGCATATTGTGGTTCTGTTTCTTCAGAAGTTTACAATAAAACATAGATCTAGGCCTATTCGGATTCCTAACTTATGAAATAGAGAAAACTGTTAGAGTTTAGAGAAATAAATCTAGATCTAAGATCTAGATCCACTTCGACACTGAAAACAATAATTCCCTGCCACTTCATTTAATTGTGAGTGAAAATATTCTGCAACTTATGTTTCTATCGTCAGTATGAAATTCAACTGATCCCAGTCACTTGCATGGGGCAAGCTTCAATTCACCTTTTTTTTCTATTTCTTTTCTTTCTTTTTTTTTCTTTCTTTCCTTTTTTCATCTTTTTTCTTTTTCTTGGGGGGGGGGGGTGTAGAAGGGATGGGATCAATAATTTTGTGTGTTTTTTTTAATTATTAAAATTACTGGGTTTTTTTTATGTAAAGAAGAATTTATAAAGAAGCAAGACACTTGACTACTATTTTTATAAAGTGTTACTTTTGTCAATCATCGACACAACAAAGAACTCAAGATATTTGTTTAGCATTGGAAATATTGTTAATTTTGTATTATTAATTTTGTATCTAATGCTTCTTATGGCTTGTCAATTTTTAATGATTTCAGTCACAAGGAGCAGCTGTCAGCTATGTCAATGATACCCATTAGAAAGCTGTTGAATTCTGTGACACCTTTCCTCTTTGGACTAAATCTGATACTTCTCTTCACACTACTTTCGAGAGTTGACCTGTATCACAGGAGAGCTGCAGATGAAAACTGGAATGATGTGCCCAAATGTAGATCATGTCAGCACATTCCTGCATTGACTCCTCAAGCAATGCAAATATTGCAAAATAAAGATACGCAGGAAACAAATCATGTCATTCTTTTCAAGGATGTTTATGTGCAACGCAGGGATATTCAAGAATTACATAGCAGGCAAATACCAAACATGGTGTACTATGTCTGGTGTGGAAATAGGACTTTTGAATTTCGCCATTATCTGAGTGTTCTGAGTGTATGGTATGTTCTGGAGCCAGATGTGATAGAATTCAGATATGAGATTCCTCCACAAGAAGATAAATATAATTCTTGGTTTACTCGCCTCAAGTAAGTTCATAAATTTTTGTTGATATTCTTGATGTTTATCATCAAATGCCAGTTTAATATCAGTGGAGACATCCAACATTTAAAGAGTCTATGTATTTTAAGCTCACTAAATATAACACATTTTAATTGAATAAATTTGGTAGTTATATTTTAAGATTCAAATGTAATATGCATGCTCTATCTTATTGTTTGTATTTATTTAGTAATTTACAGAAAGTGATAAAACAGCTCTATGCTGCAAAGAAAACATTTTATTTATCATTCATCTGTGTCCACATTTTTATTGTTTTTCATTCACACACAGCATTATTGCATTACGTATGGCTAATTGTTCTGTAATCATAGAAAATACACAGATTAGTAAAGCCTTTATAATCTCAGTAGCTTTGTGAAGATTTAATAGTTTTCACTTAGAAAAGGTCTTTGTTAATGTTCTAATGTGTCTCATATTATTATTGTTTCAGAACGCAGATACCAGCTTTTGAGGCACAGTCATTGCCACCTCATGTGAAAGGTGAATTGTGTGGTGAAATATTTGGTCTCGAAACAATATATGATCGCGGTGGTGTCTATGTAGACATAGAAGCTGTCCTCGGTCAGGCATCAACAGCATCTCTCAGTCAAAATTTTTCTTGTGCTGGCTCATTGAATAATCATCTTGGGTACACTGCAGCCCTACAGAAAGATCTGATAGTTCGACAGACTATTTCATCAGTTCAGAAGCTGAAGATGGCAAACAGCACAATGGCACAACTTTCCAGTTTTATTCAGGCAAATGGTGGGAAAATGAATGAATGTGTTGTAGTCAGTGGAAATGAAGATTGGTTTTCCTACAAAGCAGAGTATAATGAGATATCCTGTATCATATTGAAGAATTCCATTGCTCCACAAAATGTAATCACAGGTAATAATAGTGCAGCATTGGCTTGGCTTAAACTGATATTTTATGGCCCACAGCATAATAACAGTATTATGAGAAGTCAGCAAGAATATCAGGAGAGCCATGAGAACCCAGTCGATAATCAAACTCAAGCCTTCCCTTTTATCATTCATTATGTTTGGTTTGGAGCCACTGAAATGACATTTGGGATGTACCTTAGTTTTCTGAGTTCAGTGTATATAGTCAAACCCAAAGCCATATATATTCATAGTGATCTGCTTCTGTCAGGGTCGTATTGGGACCTAGTCAAGGCACATCCTTTAGTGCATTTAGTGTACAGGGAAGCCCCAATTTTTATATTTGGTCATAGAATTCTTTACAGACAGCATAGGAGTGATGTAGTCCGTGCAGATCTATTGGACAAATATGGTGGTATTTATATTGACTGGGATGCATATTGGGTGAAATCTCCGTCAGATCTGTTAGGAGACAACCATGAGGTCATTTTGTCGAGGGATCACATACCACGCCCACCCTTCCCTGACACTATCAACATGGGTGTGGTGATGGCGAAGCCTAGGTCACAGTTTATCCGTGCCTGGAGATCATCTCTTGTCAACTACAGGTCTCATGACTTTCTCTACAATGCTGTTGAGCTGCCATATAAAATGTATGAGATGTTCCCTGATGGGGTGTTTGTCAATGACAGACTACAGGTAAGGTTCAGAAGTATCTCAGCATGTCTTCAGTTGTAACTTAAATAATATTTTCATTGAGGAAAGTAATTTTTTGAGCAGTTGGTATTCAATTTGTGTGAGCTTGTCCATCACTTATATTCGGTACTATTGCAATTTGAGATGCGACACGATGAAATCAGACTCTTGCCAAATTTTAAGCATATAGAGTTATTGGTATCACTGTTAAGATTATTAATTTCTCTATTAGTGTGTGATTAAAAAAATGGTTGTTCTATCTTAAGTAGAAGTTGAGCTATTGGCTATTAAAGACCATGGGGATGGTCTGTTGCTGTAGCTGAATTTATTGAGAAAATGGCCAGTCACTTTTCTAAATCCTTCTTTATCTTTGTAAGACTATGCCACACAACTACAATTTTTGGGCTTTTACTCGATCTGTTTCAGTAAACTGAACTCTGAAATACATTTTTAGATTGATATAGAAGGGCTTGATAAAAAAAAAATATGGTTAAAAATTCATTCACTGTTGAAAAACACGTGATTTCTCTGGTCGGCTCAGTTGACGAGGGCCTGATTTCATGGTGTCACTTCTCATGTATTATATAAAACATAATCATACTTGTCACAGGAGCATTCTTTTATAGCTGCTGTTTGGCTTATGACCAGTTCAGCATTCAAAGCCATTGCTTTATCTTGGCCAGTACCAAGAGACCAAACGGATTGTTGAAAAAAATATAGGACTGAAATTGAATTAATTTAACTCATGAAGTAAATAAATATCATGCTTGTCTTAATACTTTATGCCCTATAGGATTATATTGCAATCACTGATATTTTCATCTTACATGTATATGAATATATTTTAAATATATTTTAATGAAAACTGTAGCCAATTTTTGATGACTTTCTTATTCGACATATGGATTTTTAAAAATATTCAGTTATGAGCATATATGCATTTGTGCTTTATTTATTTTCACAGGTTATGTGTTATTTCTTAAAATGCCATCCGACCTTTCACCCTGAGTTCAGACACTGGGGCCAAGATCAACCATTTGACTGGAGGAAGGATGTCTATGCAATTCACTTCACACACCCTGATCCCCCTGCATTTGCGAATGAGACAGTCCTGAAGTCTTCCACTGGAATGTTTGCAGACATTGGGCGACACATCTGGAATTCACAGTTTATTCCCTGAAAGACTGCTATAGGGTAACAGAATGACAACTGGATCACATTTCATAACTAAAATTGTGGGCGTTGGCTTGTTATCAGGGATCCACTGTACTTCTGTTCCTTAATGAAAAAGGCCTTTACCTGAATCTCAAATTACGAAATCTCGAACATATTTTGCAGTCCCAAAGATATTTGAGTTTTCTGTTCTGAACTATTTAGATTATCTCTTGTATTTACGAGTATGCCCTTTATAATAATATGTAAGGTGACAGTAAGTGTTTGTGGCACTAACTGGTTTCATTCTCCTCCATGCATTTTGAAAGTATATTTTACTACATATTTAACTCCTCAGGGACTGAGTGCAATTTTGCCATCAACAGCCTAAACTGGACTGTTTGAGAAAATAATAGAGCCCAGAGATTTCAGTTATGGTGACCATAAGTAGCTCATATAGAGCCCGGTTTTGTTTGAAAGTACCTACTTTGCATTTGTATGTGAATTTTTCATACGCATAGGAAAGTTGCCATGGAATGGGATATTTCATTTGCAAATATTGATCATTCTCATGGCTTGCCAGTATTTATTTATATCTAGATTGAGACCTTATGTTATGCATAAAGTCAACAACCTCAGTCAAAGTTAAAGATCAAATTTCTAGTCATGCTAAAGATCAAATGTCTAGTCATGCCAAAACTTTGCCAGAGACAATTTATCATGGAATCAGATTTTTCAGTTTCATGATTTTTTGAAAATACGTCTTGAGTTCAACATTGTTTGTATTCTCGAAGAACATGTTGATGCTATGCTTTGTTGAGAATTATTCCTAAGGACCGTTTTGATCAACTACAAATACTCTTTTTTGAATTTTACTGAGTTGTTTTGAAAATGCCCTTGATCCAACCTGACCCGTGAATGGAAGTAGGCCTTAGAGATCTATATACCTGTATTTTAAATACCTTATAGATAAGGCATCACTATTCCTCCCTGGTAAGCTAGAGAGGTGAAGCGGATAGTGAAGAATTTGACTGTTGTCAGTTGTTGTGAGGCTGAGCTATCATAAGTGGAGATTTCCACGGCATACACGAACGTGATTAAAAAGAATTTGGAGTGTCTGTTTGGGCCTAGTATTGCAATGAGGAAGCATAGGCAAATGAAAAAGCTGCACCACATAGTAAAGATGAAACAATTTTGTATTGGTTCACACATGGGACCGTCTGTTCACAGTTTTTGGGGGTATTGGGGGAGGGGGGGGGGGGGGTGCCCCAACACCCAATAGGCCCAAATAGACAATGCCAAAAGAATTTCCTCTGCTAAATCCCTAGCATGTTTTTGTATATCAGACAGAAGAAGAAAACTTCCATTTTTTATATAAATGCAAATGTTTACATTAATCAGCTCTCTTGGTGATAATAATCAAATTTGCCCATGTATTGATTGTGTGTTAGGTTGTGATTTACATGACATTCCATGGTATCCTGAACTATTTCGTAATGATCAAATTCAGTGTGACACTTTATGTCAGTTATTCAGCTGGTATTTTCTAATAAAATTAGAATAATTCAGTACTTTGTGTTATTTTAAATGTATGTTTTATGGTGGCTCAGTGTCTTTTAGAAGCGAGAAATATTTATGGTGTTAAAATATTTTTAAAGCAGAAAATTTGAAAAGTTTAGGAGTATGGATAAATTACTCATAATTTGGGTGAAGATCTAATTCAAAACGAAACATAAACATGGGGGGGGGGGACTCGAAGAGGACATGATATAGAGTTGAAAAATAGTAAGGAAAACTACCTCTAAAACTACCCTAAAGTAGAGTTTAGCATAAAAATCTATGACATTGAGGAAATTTTCTGAAGTCATATGTACAAAGTTTGACTATAAAAAATATTTCAAGAACAATGTACCAGTCATGTTGTTATCATTTAATTTTTTTTTTTTTTCCATTGCATGTACTTTTTTGAATCTCAGCATTTTCAGGGATTATTGGTAAAGATGAAGGAAGGTTGTTATTATTATCATCTACATCTATTTCTTATGAACAACTTCATTTTTTCTTGATGGTCTATATTTTAATGTTATAAAATGTAGTTTTTACACTGCTAACTCGTTAGTTCAAAACAGTGCATACAATTTAGATTTGTTCTGACCAAGCGAACGGCTGGAAATCTCCCGTTTAATTTTAGTAGTCTAGGGGGTACAGACACTTCAAACTGTTCACATTGACATAGGAAAACACATAAAAATGTATGGGATGGGTGATAACTGTTCTCAGATCTCGTGGTGGAACGGTAACAAACATCAGTGAATGTTCTTTTTCTAGCAAGCGGGTACAAACACTCCACCCAGGATTTCCAGGTTTTTGCTTAGTCAGATATGAACTATTGTTCTTTGTACTTCAGACTGCAGCATCTAGAGTACAATATATGTGCCACAGAATTAGTGTGATACAAGTACATGATTGAGACATGAAATAGTCGAAAACTAGTTGGTGTGGCAAGCATTACACGCATGTCCGAAATTTGGGAATTTCAATTTTCTTTCCCCCCTTCAAGGTGAGCTAAAAATATGTACTCTGACACCATCTTGAGTCAAACAGACTAATCAAAATGCAGGGAAAAATCTGCAAAGGTCCCTTATAAAACTGCCTGTTTATAATTTGACGCCAGTTTTAACGCTCTGGTGAAAAAAAGTACTCAAGCTGACTTAAGTGAGTTTGCTGTGACACCAAAAACATTTGTCAAGAAAGTGTTACTACGATGTCACTATTTTAACATTAGATGACTCACAGCTATAAGTGCTTCTATCCTCCTCCATACAGGTTCATTATGAATTAATATCATTTGATATAAATTCCCTAGTCATCTGTCCACATCACTGATGTTATTTGCCACTGCATCAATGAACAAGAGATTAACTTTCCTCAGTTTGTCAGCTTGTTCTGAGCTTCACCAGCCCAGTGGGCTTCATGGAGTCTGAGTGCATTTGATTCAGTAATATTGCCAGTGAGAGAAATGGCTGGTCTGCTCTGCCTCTTTCTCTTTTTGAAATTATTGTCCTCTCATAATAATATAGGTGCTTTGATATATTGGAATTACATGTTTGTTGTAAGAATTTCAAAGCTTAATAATTGTAGTAGAAATGAGAAAAAAAGCTAGGATGTTAAATGATGATAAATTGATAACTATTCCCTGAATCATCCTGAAATGTACTTTATTTTATTTGTAGGTTATTCCTGATAATTCCTTCTAATGCATAATTCAGTACGTGCAACTGTACATAAACCTAGTTACCAGAGCTTGTTTTCTGGTGTGAAAATGATTGTGTCAGAAAAAACCTGTCAATTTTGTCTTTTTTTTTTCTTGTTTTCTTACTTTGGCCTTTTATTAATGACATTGAGATATTAGAATAACGATACTGTTGATCTTTTTTTCCTTGTTTTTTAGATTTTATTTGTTTGTTTGTTTTTATTTGTGAGACATAACAATCTCATGCATTGAATGTAACATTTCAGATATTCCTATTTTATGCAGTTTATTGCACAGATAATTATGTACTAAATTTTACATTTTATTTTGTACTAGTCCTCTCATGGTTGATTTTTTTTTCTTTCATTTTTAAGATGAGATTCACTTTCAGAATTAATTGATGGGCTCAGGACAAGAGGTCTCCACCAGAAAAATTTTGAAAACTGCAATGAATGAATTCTTGTTCAGAGCCAAATTATAACAACAGTTTTTGTCCAACCTGTCACCATGTACAGGTGTACCAATATTCTCATGACTAAATTATCGCTTTTTGTTTTCACAAGCTGGAAAACTATTTTATATAAATATAAGCATTTACCTGTATGGTGCTGGTTATCAGCTCTGCTTATTAAAAAAGAGCTGCTTCTTGTAACAGGCTGAATGTTTATATTTTTACAGTGATTGCCAAGGAAAGAGCGCAAATGTCACACAAATCATGTAAACCTCAGGTTTTTTTCTGTTTAGAGTTGTTGATATAGGTGAAAAAAAAACAAAAACAATTGGTGGACTTCACTCTGGTTCCAAAGAAAATTCTAGCACTGGCTTGTTAATGTTGAGATATTCAGTTCAAAGTTAACCCTGTGACTGTGACTCCATGGGCAGTAAAATCAGATTTTCTCAGTAAAGGCCCTTTGATATTTAAGTCATTTTACTAGGTTGTAAGTGCATGATATGTAACAAACATTGTTTGGCATCAGTGTTAGAGAGGGGGTTGCTGTGGCCATGTGGTTTGGCATCTGCTCCATGGTGAAAACAACTCACATCATGAGGTTGTGAGTTCAACTCAGGGATTCTCCCATTAGGGGATGGAAGGATATGAAAATTGAAACCTGCATTTTTTCAGTGACTCAGCAGTCCACTGTGTCTAGTAGGTAGGGAACCCTGATGATGTCTAGCCTTCTAGGTTAAGGGCAAATATATTTTAGTGGTCCCATGAGTACATTTATCACATTAAAGAATCCTTAGTAATTAAGAATCGATGAAGAGTAGGTGGAGTGCCGCTGTCTGGGCAAAATTTCCAACTTCCAAGTATATGTTGAAAAAAAAAAAATTCTCACCTATAACAGGCAGCCACTAACGGCGGAGATAGTTTCATTTTCTTAGGACTGAAAGGACTGAGAGAAAAAAAAAATGTGTTTACGGCATTACACTTGTTTAGATCTAGTTGTTAGTTGTAGGTCCCTATGGCTGTTGCTTTAGATGGAATGAAAATTGTGCAGTTTATCAGACCTCTGTTCGCACACTTCACATATATTTATTATATGAGTTGTTTAGTGTGCATTTTTTGTTTGTTTGTTTTTGTCAGTATCATTATCAGAACATTTCAGTATGCCTCAGTTTATCCAGTCTCTTCATGAGCAGCACAGCTTGTGTGAGGATACATGTATTTTGTATTTCATGGTTGTGTATTTTATAATCATTTCTTTTCGCATGAGTGCAGCTATTTCATTAAAAGTCAGAGAGAGATGAGAATTATCAACAGAACAATTGATAGAATAATGATTTTTTGTTTGTTTGTTGTTGAATTGTGGTGATCACTTTCGAACATGTAATTCACTTGGACTAATTTATTGCCTTGTTATTTTATATTCAGGTAGCAATGGTTACATCTGATATTTAAGTTCATTTGTTTCATCTGGTTTCTTTATACAGATACATGTATGTTTTATCACACATTTAGTTGCCGAATTAAATTTCTGACATTTTGTTTTATAGACAGATATTAAAGTAATGTTTTTACTGTGCAGACACATGTATTAAATAAAAAAAAAAAAAGTGAATTTTACCACTGATTTTGAATTTGTAATGGAGAGGTTTTTACATGAGACATGTTTTTCAGTACTATTGGATTGTTTTTTTTATCACACATTTTTTTTTTATTTTTGAAAGTGATCAGAGAGACAAGCATAGACAGACAGATACATGCCCTTTATATTATAGACAGACATCTAGAGATAAAGATACAAAGAGGGTCCTGTATTCAAACCAGCTATTCTTCATGGGACCCGACTTGTATTATTCAGGATTTCTATCGGCAGATAGAGCAACTAGGTAATATAAAAAAAGAACACATTTCAGTTCTACCATCACTTATCACTGGCGAACGATCTCCACACAAAACAGGCATTTTTTTTTTTTTTTGGTTTGTTTGTTTTTGCGTGTGTGTTTAGGTGTGTGTGTGTCTGTGTGTGTGTGTGTGTGTGTGTGTATGTGTGTGTGTGTGTGTGTGTGTGTGTGTGTGTGTGTGTGTGTGTGTGTGT
>JBCAUA010775945.1:0-14869 GCA_038406235.1 Peronia verruculata
GGGAGCTCTCCCATCACTTTCTCTTTTATTAGTAATATGATCTTTCCCTTTGGTATGCCGTGTAGTGTCTCTAGACCTGAATCATAATTGTCCATCCCTCTCTCCCTCTGTCTTTCCGTCTCTCTTTTCTGTCCATCTCTCTCTCTCTCTCTCTCTCTCTCTCTCTCTCTCTCTCTCTCTCTCCTTTCTCTTATGTCTTCTAACGTAAATCTCACTAAAAATCAACATTTTGCATTTGGCCTAATTTTGATCATCGATCTAAGTAATCATCGTAACCATCAAATATGCCAATCCTTTTTCATTAAGCCGAAATGTCAATATATCTTACCTTTGGTCAAAGCATGAATGCCCAGCTTTACTTGGGAGAAGTTTCCCGAGCCAATCTCACCACGTATTCTGTAGAAGGCGATTCGGCGTCCCAGCGTGATTTCCTTGATGACTCGCTGGTCGTTGGAAAGATCCTGAGACAGGCGTTCGTAAGGCGTGATGCGCGGGTAAGACTGAGTGTCGTCACTAAGGACGGTCGTGTTCCCCACACTGGCTTCCGTACTACTGCGTCGAAGTCGCGGAGCCGACGCCGAGCGACCACTTTCCAACCCATTGGGGCTGCCGTTGTTGTAGTTGTTGTTATTGTTGTGATGGTGGTGGTGGTGGTGGTTGGCCTGATGGTGCTGAGAGCCGCGATGGTCATCCTGATCCTCATTTTCGTTCTGCGTCTCCTTCATTGTGCCGACAACAAAGATAATAATGATAATAATAATAACGATGACGACGATAAACTACCGGATATCAAAGGCATGATAAACTGTATCCTTTTCTCTCAACTCTTCATATTGTCACTAAAAACTCGTGTACCACTGTTTTTCCACTCGCCACCAAGCTCCAGGAACGTCACTATAATTGTCCATTTTTCCACACCACTTTGGTCGATCTTCACATCTGTACATTTAGATCATACAACGAATTCTCACTGCGCCATCATATGGCGACAGCTTGGAAAGTCTTTGATCACTTAAGTGAACACAAATCCACCCGAGTTTGTGAGTCGACAATATTAACTTCCAGAGTCTATAGTGCGACGGCTCTCTGCGGTCTCAGTCCTGGAAATAGAAACAAACAATAAATAAATGAAAATATAAATAGGACAAGATAGGATAATACAACACAGCGTGAGACAGACAAGATAAAATAAGATAGCATAACATAAGACAAGATAAGACAAGACACGATACGATAGATAAAAACCAAAAAAAATATGACAAAATAAGGTAAGGTAAGATAAGAAAAGATACGATACGATAAGACAAGATACGATGAAGACAAGATAAGGTAAGGTAAGCTAAGACAAGACAAGGTAAGGGAAGGTAAGCTAAGACAAGACAAGGTAAGGTAAGATAAGACAAGATACGATCAAGACAAGATAAAGTAAGATAAGACGAGGTAAGACAAGAGAAGGTAAGCTAAGATAAGACCTTGATAAAATAAGGGTACGGCAAGATAAGATAAGACAAGGTATGGTAAGATACAACAAGACAGGTAAGTAAGATAAGATAAGACAAGAAAAGATACGATAAATAAGACAAGACAAGGTAAGGTAAGATAATACAAGACACGATAAGATAAAACAAGGTAAGACAGGACAAGATGAACTACGATAAATGTCATTTGCTCCCTAAAGGGGCATTACATTTATAGAACTATTGATAAAACGCGCCTTCCTCTAACATGGAGTGTTGTAAAAACTGTAATCAGCCGTAAACAGAAATCAGCGAAACAAATATGAAAACAACAAAACAAAACACGTTATATGGAAACCAATATTTGAGCGGGCAGGAAAACATTGCCGTGTTGATGAGAGTAATAAAGTATTGACGTTACAATCAAGTACGGGCATCAAGCAAATATTATTTGTGTTGAAAGATTCATGGTAACGGCCCACGCCATGACAAAATGCAAGGGATCTCAAAATGCTGCAGTTCGGAGTCCTTAATCAATGTAATAGCGTCACAAGGAACTTTTGTTTTACTTTCTCCATCAAAATGTCACTATAGCATTATAGCAATTTCGTGTAGAAGGACATATGATATGGCTCTCACATAAAACACATTCAGAGAAAGAATAAAAAGGGGGGGGGGGGGGATGCATGTCATATGAATCATTGCTATAAAACTTAAGAGTCCATTACTTCAAAAGTACAAGCATGAGATTTCCCTGCAAACAAGCGATCATCACGCTATTGTGGCATCTATGTCACAGTTCCGTTTGTCTTTATTAGCGTGTGCTTAATACAGCGAGCCCCAAAATCTCTACAACAGCGAACAGTATTTCAGCATTCGTGTGTGTGTGTGTGTGTGTGTGTGTGTGTGTGTGTGTGTGTGTGTGTGTGTCTGTGTCTGTCTGTCTGTCTGTGTATGTGCGTGTATATCTGTGTGTATATGTGAGTAGACAAGCAGTTTGTCTTTGCACTGTGAGTTGACTAGTATCCTTGAAACACCCAATGCAGGCCAGATCTGGCAAATCGGGAGAATTCTCAAGAATCCTTCTCATTGTGTCTCTCATCCCATTTCTCATTCCACGCCTCTTCCTTTGTCTCTGAGATCATCAACTACAATTACAACCCCCCCCCCCTTTAAGTGGTAACCAAATGCAGTATCAGGCATCCCTCTGGCACTGTTCAAAAGACGATACTGAGATACCCATTACGCTAACACTAACAGGCTGAAAAGCCATGGCTAATCAGCTGGAATCAAAAAGAAAGTCTACGTGCTAACGAGAGAGGACACAATTCAATGAAAAATTCATTTTAATTTGCACTTGAATTCTATTATCACGGTATGACTCTAGCTGGTACAGACATGTGTTAAAAAAAAAAAAAAAAGATTCTTTTTACTACAATAAAAATCCACCCCAAACTTAAATAACTTTGAGTACTGATTTTTTTCAACTCAAATACTCAGCATCCTGCGCCTTCTCAAAGCATAAATTTTTATTTTTCTCTCCTTCCACGACAAGCTCGTTTTAGAATCTCTAGTCTTGTTGACTTTCTCCAAAGCAATACGGAATATAATGGACGGCTTTTAGCTTCAAGGATGAAAAGGTCAGACAGTCTGGAGTTCGCAGTGGAGTCCACTCGTGCTTCAAGTGTCGCGTTTTTTATTTTTTTTCCCCCTGTAACATGGTTAACCCACAATTTGTGTCTTTTCCTTCACGTCATAATGTAGAGACATCGTGTCTTTCTGGCATCCCCGCGTCAAAGAGAGACTTGGTAGTTGTATTTAACCCTTGGGGGTCGCAAAGCTTTGGCAGGGGTGTGGCGTGGCCTTGCTGGAAGCGGAATGGTATGACGTGAATTTCAACTCATGGATTAAATTTTTCATGCTCTTACACATTTTTTTTTTTTCTGAAAATAATGAGAAAATGAAGCTGCTGATCATGGGGATCGAGTGGCTTTCAAGCTTTTGAGTACGAGGTCGCCAATGCAAAAATTGTTGTAAACCATTGTTGTTCTTTCTTTGTTTGTGTTGGGGTTTAACGACACATCAGCACGATCACGGCTATATTGTGCCAGACACGGTAAGGTACGTTCACACATCAAGAAGAAGAGAGGAAAGAGAGCGGGACAGAAGACAGGAGAGAGAGATGAGATGTCACCACTGAAACGTCGAGGATGGCACTCCATGGGAGACATCCCACCGATGGCGGACTTTCACCGCCTGCAGGAGGGAGCAAAGAACCTACTTCCCTGCCCCGGGGCCCCGTCGGGGGGGGGGGGGGAACCACTGTTGTAATGATTTGCAGACTCAATATAAATGATGAAAGAGAAATCTACATGCTCACGCTACCTTCAGCCTGCTGTCATCCACGTAATTTCCTCACGTCATCAGGACAGTATCAAACAGAAATATTATCTTCCCTTTATGATCTTTGTTGGCAGAGATCAGTTTGAGAACTTATAAAGGACGTGAATCAGCCGATAAAACAATACACAAAAGAACAGAGCCGGCGAGTTGTCTTTCCTGCTCTCTGCTCTCAGGGCGAGAGTTTGGGTTTGGGTTTAAGGTCGTGGCCACAGTGCATCTGTGTCTGTGTCTAACTCTCGCACAGCAGCCGCTTAATACAGTCATAGGCCAAACGCATTTCATTGCCGCGGACTGCAGTGCGTCTGGGTCTGACCACGTGGCCAGCTGGCGTGTCAGCTCGCAATTCTGTTATACCCGCCTGCGCTATTTTGCGTCTTGCAAAGCTCGCAACATTCACTGTGGTCACGGCCTTACAATACGTCAGCATGATCACAGCTGCAGTGCGCCCGACGTGATAAAAGTTTCTTTACAAGTAAACAAAGTAGTCTAAAGAATGTATCAAATGAAATATCAAACAATACAAGACATTTTAGAGATATCAAAGAAACATCTGCAAATATACGGTTTGCTTTATGACTTGTCGCGTGTTCACAATTTTCTCGGATCTTGTTCATATGGATGGATTTCAAAGTTTTGAGTAGAGGCCTATGTGAGGTAAAAAGGTCAAGATGATTTGCTTTTCGAAAAAAAAAAAAAAAAGAAAAAAATCGTTCAGAGAGCTAGTAAAAGAACGTTAAAGTGGGTTTCTCAGAGCAAGGTCCAAAACTGAGAACAATAAAAACAAAAACAGCAAATAAGAAAAAGGATTGTCTGTGATCTCAGAACGTCTGAATCAAAACATTGTTCAGTGACTAAGATCAAGCAAGACAAGACAAGACAAGACAGGACAAGAGATAAAGTAAGACAAGACAGACGAGATATTACAAGACAAGGCGAGCAAGACAAGACAATACGAGATAAGACAAGATAAGACAAGACAAAGTAAGACAAAACAAGACAAGATATGATAAGACAAGACATGAGAAGACAAGACAAAACAAGACAAGATAAGACAAAATAAGATAAGATAAGACGAGGCAAGACAAGACAAGAGATAAGGTAAGACAAGAGATAAGACAAGACAAGAGATAAGACAAGACTAGACAAAACAAGACAAGATAACACAAGATAAGACAAGGCAGAACAAGACTAGAAAAGACAGAACACGACAAGACAAGAAAAGATAAGAGATAAGATAAGATACCTTTATTTGCCCTCTTAAAGAAATTCAAATTCAGGTCATAGTTGACGAGACAAGGTATACAAGCAAGATACTCCCACACTTATAAAACAT
Source organism: Peronia verruculata (assembly GCA_038406235.1). Lineage (NCBI taxonomy): Eukaryota > Metazoa > Mollusca > Gastropoda > Systellommatophora > Onchidiidae > Peronia > Peronia verruculata. Next base: position 5,194 of record JBCAUA010775945.1, read on the forward strand.
CACCAATAGCCCACGTGCAATGCAGACTCCAGAAATGTTTCAGCCTTACAAACGTAATGCTCATCGACAAACATAATATCTATTAGATTAGATCCTTTCCACGTTCGTGTTTACTTCCGTGTTTGGATGCGAATTTTGGTGGGCGGACGCGGAAGTGAAACGTCATAAGTGAACGACCTATAGGCGTTCATGATTAGCTTTCACATGCAATAAACATTCCACCTCTTTTCGGAATATTTCGACTGATTACAAAACATTAAATCTTCCCGATATAATTATAGGACTCATGATAAGAGGGCGACAACGTAGCCATGATTTCGGTTAACAATTAAGACTACCCTTTCTGCCCATGGTTAAACTTTCCATTTGCTTCCATATTCTGCTTTCATTGTCTCGTTTTTTCTTTTCTTTGCCCCTGTCTAGCATAGAGGGTTACTGCATTTCACATTGCTGATCTAACGCAGTGATGAGTGGTCATGCTTCACTTTATTGACTGTGTCAACATCTCTCCCTGCGACCTGGGCAAACTGGCTTTTGACAGGTACTGAACCGGTGTTGAGCTCGGCAAATACAGGTGAATCGATGAGTTTCTCACTCAAGATGGACGATGTCGAGAGGACGGCTCGCATTACAAAGCATAAACCATAAGAGCGCATGCTAGACGAAGCCGCTGACAGACAGACAGACAGACAGACAGGCAGGCAGACAGACAGACAGCGACAGGCAATTACGGCACACACACAGACAGACAGACAGACAGATAAACAGGCAGACAGACAGACAGACAGGCAGACAAACAGACAAGCAGACAGACAGATAAACAGACTGAGAACAGTGTCTGAAATGAGGGGACATAAAACATATAGCACTGTGACAGCTACAGATGAACAAAAATGCATGTAGCCTCACATACTACCAGACAGACAATTATGCACATGGAGATAAGACAGATCGATGGACGGACGGATAGATCGATAAATACATACAGAGAGGTAGATTGGTAAGTAAATATTGAAAGAAAAAAAAAATCGTGCATGCTTTGGGCCCGATATAGGCAATGAATACAGAAATCTCTTGCATGATTTCAAGACCGCCTGAAAAGTACGAATGCACTTTTTAACGCGATATAGTTTTTGTTTTGGGTTCTTGAATAAAACAGACGTCATTCTGAATGTTAGCTTTCTGCATACACTGTTTGAAAAAAAAAAATCAGAAATGATCCACTCATACCACGCTAACTGCCATGGGCGTTTAATGCAAGCCAAGCTCGCAATCAAGATCTTGCAAAGTCATACTGAGATGAAGTAACATCTACGCTACCGTGTGCCAAAAGCAGTGCAAGTAGAGCCATGACATTCAAGGTAGCAATCTCGGAAAAGTAACTGTAAAATATTAAACTTCCTATCATGCAAAGGCTCCACAAAATCCAGATTATCCACACAAAAAAAAAAAGTACTTAAGAAAAATAACAAGGATTCTCTGAAGGGCGGTGGGGTGAAAAGCCATTCTCCTTCCGCCGCCCCTCGCGTAGTCTCAGACCCCTATTTTTCAACTATCTATAATCACAAATTTTAATTTCATTTCTTTTCTTTTCATTGTTATTTCCGTGCCCTTATCTAGGAGAATACAGACGAAAACAAAACGTTAAGGTAAAACAATAAAAAGCCACAAGCCCACATGTACCCGTCGGCATTCTATTACAGGTCCTGGTACCCTTTGGCATTCTATTATAGCTCCTGGTGTCTTTCAGAACATGTGGGTTTGTGAGTTTATGGAGACACATGGAGCGCTTCAAACCTTGCCACGGCCTGACATGGTTCCCAATAAAGGCCGAGATAATCTTCTGTTAATGAGGATTGAAAGGCCCAACAGAAACCTTGATCTTGGTCTCTGAACGGACTTGGTTACCAACGACGAAATATTGAAAACAAAATAATCAGCAACGAAATGAAATCGAACTGTAAAGAAATGTATGGCCATAGACTAGACTAATCACCCTCTCCAAAAATAGCATACCAATATTGTTAGGGAAAGTCTTACGTGGAATACAAGAAACAGGCACGGAAGACAGGGAGATCGAAATCGAATAAAGAAAGCATGACTCACTCGGCACTAAATCGAAAAGAAAGAAAGAAAGAAAGGAAAGAAAGAAAGAAAGAAAGAAAGAAAGAAAGAAAGAAAGAAAGAAAGAAAGAAAGAAAGAGGACGGGAAAGCTTGAATGGCTAATGATGACAGTGAGTCAATACCTCAAGTTAGGAGAAGAGAAGCTGATGCATGCACGGTAGAAAAACGTGCACGCAGACAAGAGTGTGGCTACTCCTACCGACCAACGACCATTCCGTAGATGCGGCCTTTGCGGCAGAGACTGCCATTCGAACAGCGGTCTTTACAACCACAGATGATACTGCTCCAACCGAGTGGATATCCCAAACGGATACATCAGCCACGGTCTCCACTGACCGACGGAGACCTATTATTACACTACTATCATACTAGAATATGATGATGATGACTGGCTTCATAACAGTATGACATTGAATCAATAGTAATTTCCTACAAGAATCTCTATCTGTCTCTTGAACAGTTTAACTTTGTCACGGCCGGATAGGTTAGTATTTTCTCAGAAATAAATTTGTGGGATGTCACTGGTGAAACCCAGCGTTTTCTATATTTCTACCTTGATTATGTTGTTTCATCGATGCAGATGGCCATGTCTAAAGACTGGAAATGAAGGGTTTCGGAGCAAAATGAGACATATCCAAAATCGTCGTTTAGAGAAAAATGACAATTTGTCCTCCAGTAGTTAGTAATTTATCATGAACAACAAAAATTTACTGAAGTCTTTCTGGAAGGATAAGTGACGTTTGGTGAAAAGGAAAATCCTTACCATATAGCACTATCACCATCCCCAGTATTGAGGGGTATAACTCAATTTTTTCAAAAATGACGTATGTCGCGTTTTGCCCTGAAAACCTTCAAATGACACCTATCCACCCAGTGATTATATTCTCATAGCGGTCTTGATACGAGTGGTTGGAAATCTGAAATCAATACAGCAAATAGCATGTTTAAGATCTGTTGTTGTTGTTGTTGTTGTTGTTGTTGTTGTTTGTGGTTGGTTGTTGTTGTTGTTGTTGTTGTTTGTTGTTGGTGGTTGTTGTTGTTGTTGTTGTTTGTTGTTGGTGGTTGGTTGTTGTTGTTGTTGTTGTTGTTTGTTGTTGGTGGTTGTTGTTGTTGTTGTTCTTTGTTGTTGGTTGTTGTTGTTGTTGTTGTTGTTGTTTGTTGTTGGTGGTTGGTTGTTGTTGTTGTTGTTGTTGTTGTTTATTGTTGGTGGCGATGGTGTCTTTTTTTTTTTCTTTACTTTTCTTTTGTTTGATTTTTTTTTTTATTTTTTGAAGCCAGTCCTTGTCATGAATTAAATGTGTCACACCGAGTTGTAGAGAGTTAACTATTGCATGTCTTGTTGGTAAATGCTCAGGTGTGAGAGATAAACTGAAAATATCCCATTAGAGCTCAGGCCTACGTTTTGTTTTGTTCCCCCTCGCTAGCCACGAGCTCTTGAGCTTAATGGGAGATCGTTTAGCAGATTATCTGCCCTTTCCAAAAGAGGGAATTTGTGTAAAGGGAGATCATTTTGACCAGACTTTTACTTCCCTTTGCCAGACGAAAGATTTGTTGAGCAAGCAGTGTAAAGAGGAACAAAAAAAAAACCTTTAACTGCTTGCCATTCGAACGACTGATCGCAAAAAAATTTTTTAAAAAATGATAAAATTATAACAATAAGAAGCAAACATTCTGTTTATGTCATTTATATATATATATATTTTTTAATTTTTCATTGTGCATGTTTCAAGCAAAGGGTGCAAAAGTCATTTTTTCCTCTTTACACTCCTTGTTCAATCCCCCTTTTGTCTGGCAAAGGGAAATAATAGGACTGCAGGCCAGGAAGTGATATAATATTGGAATCGAAGCTTGTAGGAAAGGTCACGCTGTGTCAAGCGTTGGCTGCGTATTACCAGCGTATTCATCCAGCAACGAAATCGGATAAAACCTGCATTTTCTTTTCAATGAATCAACGGCCCCCTTGCTTCTTGGGTAGAGAAGCCCGACGTCTAGCCTTCTCAGATAAGGGCACATATATTTCTGGAGGTCCAATGCGTACTTTATGCATGCTAGAGAACCCTTGGCAGACAATAATCCGGCGAAGAGGAGGCGGAGTAGCCGCCGTTCGGGCAAAATTTCAAATTCCAAATTTGTACCCACTAAAGTTCTGCGCACCAAAAACAGGCAATCCTACTTTCTCAGGATTGAAAGGCTTCAGGGGGAAAAATATGTATGAAACTATGTTTTGGCTTATGCTTCCTCTTTGCATTAGTAGGCCCATATGGTCATTCCATAATAGTTCATTTTCTACTTAGGAAAACCCTGAAAATCTCTGGGAGTGTTTGTACCCCTGCAAAAAATAGAACACCCACTGATGTTTGTTACCTTTCTACCACGAGATTCGAGAGCAGTTGTCACCGGTCCCGTGCATTTATTATGTGTTTCTCTATGTCAGTGGCAGTAAACAGTTTGCAGTGTTTGTACCCCACTTTTGAAATTACACGAGGGTTTCCAGCCTTTTGCTTGGTCTAAACAAACATATTTTTTAGGGGATCCCCAAGGAGCTTAAACGACTATGCCGGAGTGCGGACTCGTGACGTCTCGCGTGCCGAATGTGGAGCCATGCTAGCAGCACCTAGTTTACGCCTTTGTTATTATGGTACCACGTGTTCATGAATGAAATTCACACTGCCATTATATTGGAATCGCAAGTCTTTTGTATTCTGTCCTTGCTGTAGCTCTCGATTTAAAAAAAAAAATGAATCAGTTTGTTTACAAGAAAAGATTTACTAGATCAGAAGAGTGACTAACTCCGTGTGTAGTAAAGGACGCCAAGCATAGCAAAATAGCAACGCCTCTCATGGCATCCAGTGTTGGCACGTGAGACTAAGATTGTTTTGCTAAGTCGACATCATGAGTCCGCACTCCAGTATAAATAGTATAAGCTCCTCTGGTGATCCCACATGGGGACACAGTGACTCAATGGGTATGGCGTCTGCTCATGGAGCGGCCGGGATCGAGTCGCGGGTTCTGCAGGTTCTGCATCGGGGGATGACAGGACACGAAGATCGAAAATCCGCAATTTTTTCAGTGACTCAACGGTCCCTGGCTTCCTGTGGGTAGGGAAGCCGGACGTCTAGCCTTCTTGGATAAAGGCAAATATATTTCGGAGGTCCCGTGTGTACGTGACGCACGTTAAAGAACCCTTGGAGTTCAAAATCGATGGAAGAGTAGGCCTGAGTGCCGCTGTCCGGGCCAAATTTCCAAATTCCAAATTTCCATCCACAAAAATTCTCAGCAAAAATTGACAACTTCTAAAAGCCGAGATAATCCTATCTCTTAGGTAAAACAACTGTGATTCCACTTATCTCCTCCAGCCCTGGTAGCCTAATTGTGTTTTATGAAGAGTCAATAGTCTTCGTCCAAAGCCTTGCTGTTCGATGCTGTTCTAGGGCCGTGCTTGCATGGCACGCAACCTCGTGACGCGATAGGCTAGCCTTTGTATCATCACAGCGTTTGCCATCAACATCGTGTCATTGTGTGTGGCATGAAGACGCATACGGTCTGACAAAGGGGAATAGTGTCCGTAACATGTTACCCTTAATAATGTTGCCTTGGTGTTTGCTCCCACCGCCACCCCACTCCCACTCCACTACTTCCAACTTATACTCTAACCAGTGGACAAAACTGTCAGTTTAAAGAGTCTATTTATCTATTTATTATTAGTTATCATTATCATGATTATTATTATTATTATTATTATTATTTCAGTCAGCCAGACTAGTTCCCTTTGCTAGGTATTATCACGAGGTATCAAATTAGCATTGTAAACATTGGAAGTGTCACTTCTCTTTTTCTCCCTCTCTCTCTCTCTCTCTCTCTCTCTCTTTCGTTTTCTCTTTCATTAAAAAAGACTCATGATTTTTAAAAAAGAAAAAAAATCCTCAGATCAAATAATTTATTCCCATTTTTTTTTTGATTTTAAATCAGAAAAATCTGACATGGAAGGTAGAATTATTTTTTCTAAAGGGGTGGGGGGGGGGATTGAAAAAAGGGGGAACCTTTCTTGATAATGTTTGTTTATTATCCCATATGCCTATTTCAGACAGTAATTAACACACTGCCATCCGTGTTTGTATAATATTCCTATTATCTACACTCAACAGTGCTGTTGAATAACACGAATGCGTTCCATTCTGTATGTTACACGTCAGCGTGAGTCATATCCACGTGTCTGCCAGAATGAGCACTTCTCGGACATTGAGCGGTGTGTGAGTGGTCCATGAGTATGTGCGAGGCAAGGAGCTTTCATTGTTATACTGGAGAGCGGACTCATGACGTCGCCTTAACAAAACATCTTGTGTTTTGTGTGCCAACACTGGACGTGATGCCCATGGAGGCGTTGCCATTTTGCTATGCTTGGCGTCCTTTACGACGTACAGAGTTAGTCACTGTTCTTATCTAGTAAATCTTTTCTTGTAAACAAACGGATTCGTTTTTGTTTTTTTTTTTACATCGAGAGCTACAGCACGGACAGAATGCAGAAGACTTGCAAAGCATGAGATAATGATAGTGTGAATTTCGTTCATTCGTAAAATCATGAACACCGTGAACGGCGTTAACTAGGTGTCTTTCCCTCATGGGCATGGCTCCACACTCAGCATGTGTGACGCCATCAATCCGTTCTCCAGTTTAAATAGTATAAGCTCCTTGGTGCGAGGGAAGAAAGATATGTCAGAATAAGATCTGCAGGAGATTTTGGTCTCTTGCTGTACTGAGTGGAAATGCAAAGTAAAAACAAAGTGATCAGATTCAATTTTTGACAAAAATTTCAGAACTTTTTTATTTCATCCCCGTGTGTTTTGTAACGATGAACGTAGAAATCCTATTTATTTTTTAAAGGAAATAAGTGATCAGATACACAATTTGGGGAGAGGGTGGGGGAATGGACCTTTTATTTCACCCCGTGTGTTCTGTAACGATAAGTAGAATTTCGGTCGTTTTTATTATATAATGGTCGCTTTTTTTTTTTTTTTTTGAAGTGCTTTTTCGGTAATAATGGAAGGAACAGGCAATTCAAAGATAGACATGTTATGTTATGTATAGGCCTTTCAACTCCTGCGGGTGGTTGTAATTGCCTTGACTAGACTTGTAGATGTGGCAGGAACTTAACATGAGACAAGAAAAAATGGGCTTGGTATCATAATTATGTATTTTGTACTTATCTCTAATGGGACCCTGAGCCCAGTGCGTGAATACATTATGAGTTAGTCTGCTCACATGAATTTAATATCCCGCGCTGTTTGTTTGTGTTGGGGTTTAACGACACATCAGCACGATTACGGCTATACTGTGTGAAACACGGTGTGATACGTTTACACGTCAAGAAGAAGAGAGGAAAGAAAGTGGGACAGAAGACAGGAGCAAGGATAGAGAGAAGAGATGTCACGCCTGAAATGTCGAGGATGACATTCCCATCGGTGGTGGGCTCACACCTCCTGCAGGTGGGAGCAGAGAACCTACTTATAAACCCCGAGCCCTCGCGGGGGCATTTTCGTTGATTAACATTCAGTTCAGTCAACCAAAATAGCAACATCGAGATGCGCATGTTTTCCCATATACCGGTACTTGAGGTCGCACGGCTCAATATATATATATTTTAAATCTCCCAAGGAGGCCGTGGGTTCTCTTCTAGTGTATTTTTAACCTAAAAAGCCAACGTACCACAGGAAAGCAAATTCTCCACACTTGAATGACTTGCCTGAACATCCTACATCACAATTGGCGGGAACGGTAAGTTTATTTTTCGAAGTGTAAAAATGAATTCTCGTGTACAAATACACTGTATCCTCATCTGCTGGTATTCATGCGAAATGGCTTGACACACTGAGTAAACGCATTTTGAGTCTTCTGTGGAAGAGAAAAGGCTAGTGAAATAGACAAGGAGAAAATAGACAAACTCTTCAAAATTAATGGACCTTTGCATTTGAATGAACTTGTCATAAAGTTGAGGCCAAGATTAGACTTGTGCTTTATAAATCTCTTCAGATTGGTGGTAGAAACATTTAGCTAGTTTGACAGACAGACGGATAGACAGGCAGACGGTCAGACAGACAGACCGACAGATGACATAATAATATATTATATCGATGGTAGGCGCATCAAACCTCTGAAGTGCCGTTTTTGAAAAACGGCACTTCAGAGGTTTGATACGCCTACCATCGATATTATGTTATGTTACATTATACTGTATTATATTATGTTATGCTATGCTATATTATATTACGCCCTATATTATATGCTGAAACTCAGTGAAACGTTGAGCGTGTTTCAGTCTTGAACTTTCTCGTGTCAGTGTCAAGCCAGAAGCATTAGGAAGTATGTTGAACAATTATAATTTTAAAAGTAAATCAGTTTTACACACTTAACACAATCTCATAAAGCAGGCACAATTTCATTTAAAAATGTTATCCAATGCGCTATGCCTTGGCTTACATTGTGTTTCATACAGTTCAGCTTTAATAACCATGTTATACATGTAATGGTCACTCTTTTCCACAGATTCTTTTGTCTTCTAGGTACAGTTTAACTACGATTGTTTTGATGAACTGTGAAATCCTAATAATAAAATATAAACCAAACGAAAACCAAACACCGCCCTTTTAACCCTCTTGAACCCACTTACTGTTGTATATTTGACAAGTGGTTGGAAATGACTTTAAGACTATAAGAGACTCGAACGTGCTGTTTTATATGGGAAAACAATTTTAGAACATATTTACATAGACTTTCGAGTGGACCAAGACATAGTCAATGAGTCAGCACGAATGAATGAGCTGAGCTATGGAACGGCACTGTGTTTGTTTTATTTTTGACCGTTGGTTTTAAAGGATGGAAGTCGGCATATGATTTGAAGGCCTATAAATTCTCCTCCTGGATATACAGCGCCAATAAAATGTGTATACATTCTTCTCTTGCATATACAGCACGAATAACATTTGTCTTAATTCTCCTTCTGGATATACAGCGTCAATAATAAGACATATAAAAATTCTCCTCCTGGATACACAGCATAAGTAAGATTTATATAAATTCTCTTCCAGGATACACAGCACCAATACGATTTTTATACATTCTTCTCCTGGACACACAGCACCAATAACATTTGCTTAACTCCATCTTCTGGATAAACAGCGTAAATAAGATTTGTGTAAATTCTCCTTCTAGATACACAGCGCCAAGCAGATTTGTATCAGCTTACATTCTTCTCCTGGATAAAAAGCATTAATAACATTAAATTTTGTCTAAATTCTCCCCGCCCAATGAAACAAAGTAATGAGTGGTAGTTGGGGGGGGGGGGGGGACGTCTGTATTCTTATTAAAGAAACAGCTCTTTAGATTAGTCTTCTTTCTCCCGCTTCTCTCTCTCTCTCTCTCTCTCTCTCTCTCTCTCTCTCTCATTCACTCTCACTCCCGCCCGTCTCTGTCTCTCTCTAGTCCTGAGTTCGAGAACATAATTTTGTCATCTCTTTCCTTCTTTTAAGTTTACTTCTCCTTCTTCACCAACATATT
>JBCAUA010776055.1:0-10000 GCA_038406235.1 Peronia verruculata
TCTTTTCCCCTCTACTGTTCCCTGCAGGATGGTCTTTGCAAGTCCTTCTGAGCGTGTTACGTGCCCATACCATCTGAATTTCCTCTTTTTCACCGTGGTATGTCTTCATAGGCGTGCCCTTGTCGAGTGACTTTCTGCGGACTTCTTTGTTGGTGACATGCTCTAGTTTATATGAGATGCCGACGGCGACTACACCTCCTATTATAAACTGAACTTTTAGTAGCCTTCGGCTTGTAAGTGGCTGTTTTCAGTACATTTTGGGTTTCTTAAAAACATTATTAAGACACAAACACACGCTGCTTCACCTTCAGCAGCTGTGTTTTTTAGAGTTTTGTCATGTTGTTCTACAGTTTTTCTTTTAGTTGGATAGGATTTAGGGGGGGGGGGCGGGGAAGTTGAAGGGGGGGGGGAGAGGTGGAAAAGGGGTGGGGGAGGAAGAGGGAAGTAGCAACGGCCGCCATCTTGGATTTTCTACTTGATTTTGTGTAACTAAACCTTCGATAAGCGCTGTAACTGTTTTGTTCAAAATTTTGCTTTTTATGACTTTTTTTTTTATTTACAAAAAGGCATAACTTTTAAAAGCAAACAAACCCCCAAAAATGAATTGTCTGAGCAAAAGCCCACATTTAAGAACCCCCCCACCCCTCTGAAGAATAGAGGAGCCGACTTCAAATTTAAATGAATTGTGAAAATGGAATGAACAAGCACTGCAATAGAGAGGTGGAACACATTTCACTATTTACCAAGAGTTGAATCCAATGGAAGATAGTTTCACAGATTATCTGCCCCTCCCAGAACAGCTATTCGTGTAAAGGGAGACTATTTTGACCAGCCCTATTACTCCCAATTGCCAGACAAAGGAGATTTTAGGAAGCTGTATGAAGAAGGGAAACTTCTTTAATTTCTTGTTATTCGAAAGACTGGTCGCCAAAAAATGTGATAAAATTATAACAAAAAGAAGAAAACGTTTTCTTTACATTATAATTTTCATGGAATTTTTCATGGTGTATGTTTCAAGCAAAGGGCGAAAAACTTTTGTTGTTGTTTTTTCCCTCTTCTTTACAGTACTTGTTTAATCCCTCTTTTGTCTGGTAAAGGCAAGTAATAGGCCTGAGCACAACGATCTCCTATTGGCATTGCGTTTCTTTCATGCTGCACCTTTGTTTCAAAGTCTTAGGTTCCTTAGCACCTAGTTCTGGTGTGAAGTTTATGAAAAAATAAAAAACCAAACCAACACACACACACACACACACAAAACCTGTGGTACATTCAGTTATTATACAGACCGTGAAGAGCATTTCCCACATTCAGGCACATTATAAGACAAATACAACAAGGACTGTCCCCCGCTGGTGCCCGGGGTTTATAAGTAGGTTCTCTGCTCCCACCTGCAGGCTTTGTAAGTCCGCCATCGGTGGGGTGTCTCCTATGGAGTGCCATCTTCGACATTCCAGGGGAGATATCTCTTCTTTCTCTCCTTGCTCCTTTCTTCTGTCCTGTTTTCTTTCCTTTCTTCTTTTTGACGTGTACACGTATCTTACCGTGCTTGACACAATAGAGCCCAACATTAACAAACAAACAACAACAACATCTCCACTATCAGCACTAAAGGAACAACAATTACAAGATCAGCACTGCTGTCATTAAAAAGAACAACTCCCAGTGCTGTTAATAGCAACAACAATTACAACACCACCATCATTGTCAACACCATTGTTAATAACAGCATCAGCAACTGCATCACCGCCACCACAATTTAAAAAAAAAAACAAAAACTATGACTACTACTACAACATCACCACTACCACCACTACCTCTGTTAACATCATCAATAGGAACAACATCACCACTATTAATACCAACAAAAACAACAATCCCACTTTCACCATCATCATCAGTAACAACAATAACTAACAAAACCACCATTACTATTAGTAACAATAGTAACAATGACGTCAGTGTAACGTATCATGATTGTGCATGTTGGGTGCATGCGGGTGCGTTTTGTGAGCTGATCCGTGGAAATATTGCGTCATCAAACGTGACTGGGATACGCTCTACGCGTTTGTACGAGATGTTTCTAGTTAGATCTTGGTGTGTGTATAATACTTCACGATATGTACTACGTCACGATTCCATATGTGTGTGTACCGGATGTGACTCGGAGAGAATACCGTAGCAACGACTTGAAGCTTGTGGAGAATTCGAGATATCCTGGCGTCAACATAAAGGCTCAGTTGGAGAGTGTAAGGGAGGGAGAGTGAGAAGCAAAGTATAATGCATCGGAGTTAGACAGTTGCCCTGAAGTTTGTATTGTTATCAATCACCTGCAATAAATCCTGCATCATTTCGACGTTGAGGATTCCTGTTGTTATTTCCTCATCACTGTGTGCGTCTCATCTGTATCCACCGCCTGATCACCACTTACAATGTCCCGACTAACATCCATTAACATCCAGAAAAGTTCGTGACCTTCAGCGACAACCGCAGGATCCGGATCTTTTCTTACCACACCTTTGCTATTATCATAATTCTGCTGACTCCAAATGGCTGACTGATGACTCTGTTTAAAGACTTTCTAAACTGAAAGGATTTTCCTCTTCTTCTTAATGGCCCTTTCTATCATCCATGGCATTCTTTATTAACTATTAAAACATTTTAATATCTTTCATCGTACCAGATCATGTAGAAATTTGAAGGAGAGATGTCTCTGAAAGCCAAACATCGTGCTGCGGTCACAAGCGGAGGTATGAACTTTCTGTTACTGACGGATCCCCTTGTACAAATATTTGAAGAACCTGTGCTACAGAGTGGGCAAACATCAACCACTGGCAAACATTACTTTTGCTGCATGCAAAATCATGGCTTGTAGTAATCCGACACGCGTCCAAATCATGCCCTTGAGTTTGCTGCCATGATCAGGAAAAGGAACTCGTAACGGCTTTCATTAACCCTTAGACTAAAAGTGTTAACTAACTGGGAATGCTGGGATGTTAGGACACCAATGTTGAAAATTTAACATTTGAGAAATTAAGTGATAGATCATGGTTTAAACGGGAATGCATGAGTTTTGTGTACTTACATTGCTTACTGTATAGAAAAAAAAAATTAAAAAGAAAAAAAAAAAAAATTGACAGTCGCACACATACTTTTGCATTTCGCTGAATTCACAGACACTTGAGCGCTTCACTTCTAGAATCATCTCTGAAAAATCTTTCATAAAAACGAGTCCAGAAGCTACCCTGCGCTTCCTAAGTCATCAAAGTGAAAGTGTAACATTATTAACATGCACAAACCGCATGTTTGGACATAATTCATTTTCTACAATGTTTGATCGGCCAGCTTATACACATCCTTTGATAATACCTTTTAGCGTTTACAAGCCTGCAAGGCATGATATAGCCATAGTCCTGCTTATACACAATTAAATCAAAATACTACAAACAAAAGAAATCACGGTAAGATTATGATGAGCAAAGCATTGAAGATGACGCCTTGATTAGTTAGACAATAACAAGGCGTTATTTTCATTATTTATGCTCACATTTTAATACCAAGGAAGTAGGGTTATTATCTATCTCGGTACAGCCGAATTGACAAAATTTGGCCGGATTATAATATCCACCTATATTTCATCCGATTTTTAGCTGCCAAAGACTTTTTAACCTGCGTAATGTACATAAGGGGCCTGCAAGATATATTTACCATTATATTCTATGGCTAAGCATTAGGCATCTCTATTCAAGACACCATGTGACCGTTGGGTTACTGAAAAAAGGAAGCAGGTTCTAAATCGTGGCGTTTTCACTGCAGAGTAGATGTCTAAAGCCTAGACTACAGTGCACCCCCCCGCCCCCCTTTTATTTTTTTAACAAGACATGCTACTAGTGGTCGTATAATAACCGGATTTTTCTCGTCTGTGATGCTCGGGCCACTATTATGTTAGATAGAGAGCAATAAGAAATGCCAACAATGACTTCATAATGAAAAAATAATCAATCTCTTGCCAGTTACAGTCTCAGTGTAAGTAAAACTCACCAGAACATACAGGATTTAAGTTAGAACAGTTAGTGACCACAGAACCAAATACTTCTCAAAGGTTTGTCGACTATGGTATAGCTAATATTATTCAAATTCTCGGACCATCATTTAAGAAGAAAGTAGGACGGCTTATAAGCAATGGCCACATGGCAAATGAAAATCAAAAGTTTCGTCTGTGAATCTTTCTATATGAATAGCCTTCCCTATAGCTGCTATTAATAGTAAGGCGCACGAGCAATAACTTTATAACAAATTAATATCCAGAACTTTCTCGTTAGTTATACTTCTAAAAATAATAGGGAAAAATTGGTTGGGCAATTGTAAAGTTGTAGGCCTAGCAATGTTTGTAGCAATGGTTACAACAAAATTCCAGACGGTTCTACCCGAAGGTAAAGCATGTGAATGTGCCCGTGCTCGCGGGGGACTGTGTGTGTGTGTGTGTACGTGTGTGTGTGTGTGTGTTTAAACTCGCAATAGCATCTTTAAAATAAAATAAAATGCAAAAGAAAATAAAAAGACAAAATAAAATGAATTTGAATTAAAAATAAAACCAAACACCTCTGTCAGTTTTGTTTTCAGTTTGAAGTTCTAGCGAGTTTCCCGAGAACACGCATACAGATCAAGATGAAATCTATACAGTTTGAACAGATTGCAAAACTCACCGAACAAATAGCCAAAGAGGTTATTTAAATTCAAGATAAGAGGAAACAAAGCCGGAAACAAACCTTGGCACCGTTCTGATAGTTAACCCTAAAAGTGTTGAGTTACCGGTCATGACTCATTCATCCTACTTTGAGGCGAAATTGATTTCCAAACAGTCAACTACGCAGTAACCTCTTCTGTTAATGTATCACCACTAGGCGTAAAGCATCAAATTTTATGCCTAAATGTTATAGCTCAGTTGGCCTATGTTGTCAATAGAAATCCTGATATTCCAACATTTTTCCATGATCCTTTTTAACGTTAAAATCCCAATAGACGTTTGACACAACGTGAATGAAGAACACGTGTAACGTGCAAAAAAGATCTAAGCTGCTCTTTCAAATGTATCTTACCAAGGCATGTTATCATTATTCCTTAGGCAGGGATTTCAGATAATATAATGTTATCATAGGGAATGTTTATACTCCAGCACTTTTAATGACCCTTTTACAGTTAAAATCCCCCTTGAAATTTGACGCAAAAGTGACTGAAACACATAACTACAATGTTAGTTACACTTGATTGGAACAAAAATGTTAAATCTTTCTGGAGCTGAGTCAGAATGGCATCTGATGCTTCCAGTCGAGAGTTCAAGGTGTTAAATTGTGTGTATTCGCATCTGCTAAGATACTGCCCCTGTTTCTCATGCTTTTCAAAGGCTTTTTTTTTTCTTTTATTTTTGAACGTGGATTCTCAGGCACCACAGTGCACACCTAATGCTGGCGGGCACATGAGGAAAACAGAGTGAACCATAGGGACCATAATGTCTGTCTGGCGGATCCATAAGCACCATTATTAGGCAGTCATGTTTTCTAAAATAATATCGTGTTATGGTTAGATTAGAGCTAGGGTTTGGATTAAGGTTAGGGGGTTAGAGTTTGGACAGTGTTAGGGGTTAAAGATGGAATATCCATAGGCATTAAAATAGCCACTGTCTATCGGCGAGTATTATCATTGTAGTTGTAACTTTCATGTAGATTAGTTGAATTTTACCGTTTGTGTACAATTTAATATAATCTTGTTAATCCCAGAAGCGTTAAGAGGCTCATCTGGTCAAAACTTACTCCTCAAAATTTGCATTGCAAATCCCTTTGCTAACAGCATGCTACAATTGAATGAAAAGTCAATCCTAGTCAGAATGATGTCACCTTAAAGCATAAACTAGTTCTAAATATATGTGAACATTTAACTATTATGTTTTGTAAACGAAAGCCGTGGACTACGTGATGAGTATGGACGGATGTAGCCATTTTTCAGACTACGCTAGTGGGGGGGCAGAAGTTTTCATCGAAGTCTGTCATATGATCTATTAATAGAGCTGATATAAAATCCGCTCAAATCGAAACAATTATTATTACTTTTTGAAAAATAGTTTTCTTAATATGCATACTGCTGATAGCTATTTTTGTAATTTTAACAATTTAATAAACGCTTACACGCACAAAATATTGTTAACAAGCTTTGACAGACGTCTTAAAACTGGAAATATTGATGCGCTATTTTTTTTTTTTTTATATCGAAGGTTGTGTCTTCCGGAAGTAGAGATGCGGTATGCTTTCGGTTTTCAAAAGGTGTCACAAATGGATATTTTTCTTTTGGAATTAAGCTGAAATATTGATAATTATTGTGAGTAGTGACTGCCTTTCCCATCTTTATTTCAAGCAATAATATTGTTTATCTCTTTAGTTGGTGCCAAAGCTGTTTTTGTTGTGAATTTCTTTCAAAGTTTGCAAAGTTTCGACAGAATCGGCAGGTTTGAGTTTCTGTAGCCTGTAGCAGACACAGGTTTATTTTGTCAAACAGCAAGTAGAGTGAATTTCTATCAACTTCTTGACTTTCGATTTCATTCTCTTTTTCTTTCTGACAGGCGACATATTTCAGTTTCAGTGTCTGTGGCAAACAGCAAGTAGTGTCAATACCATGAACTACAAGAGTCAGCTACTAGTATAGCTATGCCCTGCATGCCTCCTGAAGTTGAAATTGAGGCAATTGAAACATGGTAGTATCTCACTATCTTGAGATCAGTTGATTATCATTATTTCGATCTATTTTACACACACAAGGCTGAGGGATCCAATTAGGTCTGTCCAGCTGCCAAACTCTACCAGTCTTCAAATATATTTAGATGTGCCTGAAAAATCTAAGTCAGGACAGGAGTGTCTGACACACGATACCGTAAAAGCTCTAATACAAACAACAAGGGGACTGACTGCGGTATGCCAACATCTGTTCTCTGTTTGCTTTGAATATGTCATTTTAAGAGATTCAGAGTGATAGGATTGAGGGCGAATTTTCAGTGTACCGTCAATCAACAGGGGCCGATGCTTTCATGAATGCTGTTGATGTTTTTGTTTTATTTAAAAAGCGATTGGCACGGTTTGGTGCCTCGTTTTTGTTGACAGTTGATGAAAAGCCGCCATTGGACAAAGGGTATTATGTGAGAGGGAAATGAATTTTGAGGATGGTTCATCTATAGAGAGGGACATAAATGATGTCTTGTTGTCTGATATGAGAAGAGTGTTGTAGCGTATGTAGCAGGATGGTTGGAGAATAAATGTCATGATGAGTTGGATTTTGATGAAGATGAACCACTTCTCACAAGTGATGCCAAAATGTTCATTGAAGAAGTCTCGCGAGGTGGTTTGACAGTTCCCCACATGTCCACATATGAACTGGTCCGAATTGGTTTGTGCTTCATTAAAAAAAAGTAAACACAGAGCATGCTGTTCTCAGAAGCTTGTCATGATTTTATCCATCGCCAATTCTTACTATGATTTAAATTTGCCATCAAAAAGCTTATTCAGACTACTGGCAAATGTTTTGCTCAAAGGTCTCCACAATTTGTACAAAGATCAGGATAAAAACATTACTTTGTATAAGACATCCATCAAAAAAGCATGAATGGCAGGTTAGAAATAATAGGTGAGTTTGTCAGTAACAATTAATTAATATTATAAATGCAGCCCCAATCCAAATTGTCTTCCTCGCTATTAATCGTTATTCATTCTTTGTTTCTTCCCCCATGATTTGCCATACATACGGATATCATTGTTGCTATTAACATTGAAAATGGTTGAATTCTGTGTGAATGAACTGTTACAACACTTTTTTGTAATACTTTAGTAAGAAACTGGCATTTTTTATACTGACCCCCACTGGGACTGTCAGAAAACTCGCCACAAATGTCCTTACTTTTACGTAGTCCTCGTCGAAAGCGTATAAGAGCTAAGATGCATGTCTTTATTGTGGCTGTCTTTAGGTTAGAATGGATACAATTTCGAAAAGCATCGATATGACACTTATATTTCTATTGTCCTGTATCTGATACGACGTTGGATATTGACATTTGGTTACATTTGTGATTCGTATCGCGGATATAGTTAACCTCATCTTAAAAACATGAGGTTTCGGTAAAGCCCAGGACCACGATACCCTGTCAAAGCTATTTAGATTTCTGGGGGACTGTCTTCGATCTACTACATGCAGCAAAATGAGGGTAGGAGCTCTTATGACAAGTGTTAAAACGCACTTTTTTTTAAAAAATCAAATTTTTACTGGAATGTTTGAAATCAGCGCTGAAAATTAGATACGGGAGAGGCTGGAAACCACTGTATTTAATTATTATTATTATTATACGTGAACAAGTTGACGTCGGCCTAGATTCTAGGTTCGTATTAATGACGTGATTGCAAGTTTCTGTAACAAACTATTTAAGAAAACGACCCTGGCTTCGACCTGACGAAAGGGCTGGAAATTTGCAACCACGTCGGCCAAAAAGGAATGGTACTAAACAAAGTCTAGGACCTATTGGCGCGAAGGCCGATCCTACCCACTGTTGCCGATGCACTCAACACAAAACACATGAGGGCCTAGGTATTTACTGCATAAGTGCGTCGTTCAAAAACGCACACCATGCAAACACAAATCTTTGAAAAGACGCGTGTCGTAATGCTGTGAGCTAAAATGCTGTTCGCCAAAACGACGTACCATGTAAAGCCAGGAGTCATCTCAGGCGCGCGCTTCGTAAATGTATTACTATTAGAGAGTGGAGGGGGTGAAAGTGGGGAGAGCTGTGGATGCAAAGGGGAAAGGGAGGGGGCGAAGAGGAGAGGGTGAAAGAGGGAAAGAGGGAGGGAAGAATCAAAATTTCCTGTACAGTTACATCAAGAGAATGCATTGACCGATTTTTCTCTCGCTGATCTAGCAAACAGAAAAACGCTCTCCCATATCACGGTCGTCTTTTTTCGTTTCAACTCTGAAGCAAGTGCTACTTCTCATAATATACTACAGTTGTAAAATATCTGAAGTGACAAATCCTGGCGAGGCTGGTAAACTTTGAGGTGACAGGTAAATCAAGATGGCAAACACTTTTTAACCTTTTTTTTTTTAGCCCTGTCGCCCTTCGTTTGTCATTGTCTTGTTTCGACATAGCAAATATCGGACATTTATAGTTCTGAGTTCTATAATAATTATATGCCCGGTAAGCGGGATATTACCAAAATGTTGGTTATTTAATTCGTTCGTTCGCCCGTTCCTTTCTTTAGTTTGTTGGTTCGCTCGTACGTTAGTTTGTTTGTTGATTGGTTAGTTAGTTAGTTAGTTAGTTAGTTAGTTAGTTAGTTAGTTAGTTAGTTAGTGGATGGTTGGATGGTTGGTTGGTTGGGTTGGTTGATGATTGGGTTGATTGGCTGGTTAGCTGGTTAGTTGGTTGTTGGTTGATCGGTCGGTCAATTCGTAGGTAGTAAGTGAGTTAGCTAGTTAGTCAACTATGCCTCATCATTCTTTGTAGAGCGCAAGACCTCAACAGCAATCTCTCCTATTCTTCTTCTTTTGGTGATATTCGCACCTTCCAAAGTCAGACTGGGTAGCATTTAATTTAGTGTGGAGTACAGGCATTTCCTCTGCGTCTGTTGAGGGAGCCAATGTTAGAACATCTTTATAGAGATAGAAAGACTTAAGCTTATAGTTATTTGCTATATAGATTGATTGATCACTTAATTGACTGATTGATTGGTTGATTGGGTAGTTTGTTGGTTGGTTGGTTGGTTGGTTGGTTGGTTGGTTGGTTGGTTGGTTGGTTAGTTGGTTGGTTGGTTGGTTGGTGGTTGATTGGTTGGTTGGTTGGTTATTTTATAGATTAAGTGATGCAATAGGTCGTCATTTAATATTGCGAAAAATTATATGTATCTGAATTTTTGAACAATCAAATTGCGAATGCAACCATTTAATATTGCGGAAGATTGTACTTGATATTTTG
>JBCAUA010776055.1:12500-14869 GCA_038406235.1 Peronia verruculata
GACATAGATACAGAACCTGAGGACCACTGCAGACCGCTGCAAGACCCAGGGGCCACGAAGCTCCAGCGATGTCACGGTGTAAAGGTCAAAGGTGAGAACAAAGGCTGGCCTTATCCTGATCAAACACACGCGCGCCCTGGTCAGATCCAAGCCGCTGTAGCTAAAGCAAGCCATTCAGGGCCCGTTTTACTCTCTCATTCACAATTCTCCACATTTTTTTCCTTCCTTCCTTCCTCAGCCCGTCTGAGGGGGGAGGGGGGGGGGGGGGCATCGCACAGCCTTTTCAGGGGGGTGGCGGAGCCTAGCCAAAGTAGAACTGGCAACTAATTAAGTACAACTAATTTCATCTCATCAATTCTATTTTTGATGTTCTTTGCTATTTTGTCTCCACTAATGTGTTATTTGGAGAGATATCTATGTCATATTATGAAAGAGGGATGGTAAATCTACCATGTAATGTTATTATTTCACCGATCACTGGCCCGGACAGGTCGATCCATCTATCCAACCACCCACCCATCTATCCATTCATCCATCCATTCATCCATCTCTCCGTCCACCTAACCATCCACCCAATCCACCTCTCGCTCTTGTCATCAAGACCATCCATCTATCCACATCCCTGGTTTACTTTCAAGGGCGGGGTCTTGGCATGTCCATCTTCACATCTACACAACCGCCCATCTACCATGTGGTCTATGTCTTTCCTCCCTGGGCGGACCTACCCCTCTGCGTGTGTATGTGATACACACTGGTCAGTGTTATAAACTTTGTCTTCCCAACCTCCCCCAACATTGATAAGAACCATAAATTTAACATGGGGACATGAAGCAATTGGTGATCACATAACACAATAGTATTACGTTATTTTGTGACCACGGTTATCATTACAGGAGGTTGAAAAGCTTATAAAAACCATAACCCCCAACACTGTGTGTATGTATGGGAAAGAGGGGGGGGGGGTCATCTTGGCCATTTTGTTTGGCGTCTGCTCCATAGTGAAAAAAAAAAAAAAAGTTGGTGAGGTTGTGGGTCTGACTGGTAGGTTCCCCCACTGCGGGGATGGAAGAATATACCAAGATCGAAAACCTGCCATTTTTTTCAGTGGCTCAACGGTCCCCTGGCTCTCTCTGGATAGGGAAGCTCGACATCTAGCCCTCTCGGATAAAGGCGAATAAATCTCGGAGATCCTGTGGAACGTCACACACATTAAACAACCCTTAGTAGTTCAAAATCGATGAATAGTAGGCGGAGAGCCGCTGTCTCCAAATTCCAAATTTTTGCACACAAAAATTCTCAGCAAAAACTGGCAAACATTAACCATTTAAAGCCGAGATAAGCCTATTTTCCTATGATTAAAAGGCCAAAGAAAAACAACCCCAACAACTCCCCACCGACTTCTTCCCTTTCCTTCTGTCATTCTTCCAAGTGCATCTTTGGACCCTTCCTGTACGAAATAAAAACATTACACTTTTTTTTGGGGGGGGGGGGGTCACTTGCTTTTGAACTGTTACAGGATTGTTATTTATATTGTTAGTGGCCCGCTGGTCGAGTTTTGGCGCCTGGACCTTGGCAAAAACTTACATTGTCGGGGCTTGAATCTATCGCCAGATGAGCCTATTTTCTTAGGACTTAAAGTAAATATAACAATGGCAAACGATCGTCCAGTCTGTCCGTTCGACCGTCCGTCCATCCATTGAGATATCCATCCATCCATTAATTGATCTATCCAATGATCCATCCGTCTATCCATCCATCCACGATCTATCCAATGATTCATCCATCCGCCCGTCCGTCCGTCCGTCAGTCAGTCAGTCAGTCCGTCAGTCAGTCGGTTAGTCAGTCAGTCAGTCTGTCTATCAATCTCACTGTATTCTATTTGTCTCTCTCTCTTTCTTTCTGTCCGTCTGTCCGTCTGTCTGTGTGTCCTTTGTTCTCCCCTGATAGCACAGAGTAAAACTCTGTTCTTTGCTTCATATTATATGGTTGACTTATTGTGTAACGGCTGGTGTCTTTTGTTGTTATTGTTGTTGTTGTTGCTGCTGCCACCATTATTGTTACCATGGTTCCTTAACTACAACAACAATTCTCTTCCAGTTCTAATGAGGTGATAACGCTGATAAGTATTATAGAAAGAAGACAAACGTAAAGAGAGGGCAAGGGAAAGGGGTACAGAAAGAGAGAGAGAGAGAGAGAGAAAGAAAGAGAGAGCAAGACAGGAAGCGAGAGGAAGAGAAAGAGAGAGGGTGCGAGAGAGAAGAAGAGAGGGAGAGAGAAAGAGAGAGGGAAAGAGAGAGGGAAAGAGTGAGAGAAGGTGGGAGAGAGAAAGAGAAAGAGAGAGAGGAAAAGAGCAAATGGGAGAAAAAGAG
>JBCAUA010776384.1:0-10789 GCA_038406235.1 Peronia verruculata
ATATGTTCATACATATATATGCATGTCTGTCATACATTTGTGAAGTAGGGTTGTTGGCATTTCTCAGTTTTATACCAAATTTTAAGTTTTTCTCGGAAAAATGAAACTAAATTCATTGAAACACGTGCTACGTGGAGTAGAATTCGTCCCAAATTTTGCAGTGACATCATGTATTCGTTACTTTGCAAAAATAAGGATTACATAAAATAATTCAAAATAATAATATTAAGTCAGTTCAGAAAAAAAAAGCCCCAAGCGTGGAAAAGGTGAACAAAATATACATTCTGAGTAAATAGCAGTTGAATTCTCACAACCTTTGTACACAGTCTTCTGCTGGTGCCGTATCGATGCCGTTCTGGGGCATAAGGCAGATGTTACTGGCTCCAGCCTTTGTTTCTATTCCATCAGAAGATATCAAAGTGTCTAAAAATATAAGCTGACTTATTTTGAGGACCGCCCCCACCTAAAATCATTTCACCATTCTCGTACACTTGGAGCACAGAAAACTCGAACACGTAAATCTCGAATTAACGGAAATGTCGAACACCATTACTGGTTCTTTCTGTAACACTTTAGCTAATATTCAGAATGCCTGTATATCCTTCCAAAACCCTTGTAGATAATTTCTTAAGCAGTTTACACTGCTGGGGACACGTGTTTAATGTAACTAGATCTATATGTTCCGATAATACGAAAAGTGTGTGTAAACCACATAACTGCAAAATTAAATTCCTACCATGTTATTAATGTCAGTTCAGTACCACGAGGATAATAATTTGATAGAAGGGTACTTGCTCCTCCACTCATAAAACAGACAATGTGTCTTTGTACGTGAGTTCCTGTCATAATAATTAGGCAATTAGTTGTGTAATTGCTGGCATATTGTACTTTGATACCAGGATATAAAGTGCAGCGCTATAATTAAGTACGGGCAGACATTATATCCACAATTCTGAGAGTATTTTGTCATCGAATTGTACTCTCAAGCTCACTTGTGATCCATCAGCGAGACTGCATGGCAGTCTTTTAATGACTTATACAATGCGCCCTCTTGCTTTTGTAAATGTTTCTCTAAGGCTGATTTGGGAATACACTACGTACTACTAATAGCTAGCCTATTTTCACGGGGTAAGAACTGCGAGCTTGTGAAGAAGTGCCTGTTAAATAGCTACATGTAACTCCTTTACTACAAGATCAAGTCAAGATCAAGTTTTTGTTGGCCTTTCAGTCATTTATGGATAAAGACTATCCCATTTGTTCACATGGTTATAGATACTAAAAAAAAAAAAAAAAATAGGTATTGGGCTAACATTTTACATATTTGTTCAGGCTCAGAAGCTGAAGAATCTAGATAATTATATTAGTGTGAAATTAAAGCTTTCATAATATAATGGGTCTTTTCTGGCAGAGAAAGGATTAATGATGCCGGTGTGTCGTCTTTGTGAAATCTGGTCTAATATTTAGTAATATGCAGGGTCAACATCCATGTGGTTAACGGCGGTTAGGAGGAAGGCCATTCTCCTCTCGCCATTTTCTTCCTTAAAAAAAAAATATATATATTTTTATTTTTAAAAATTTAATGTATTCAGATATTATTTTAAAATTATTTTTTCCCTAAATAAGAAAACAAAATTGTTCCAGAAATGTTTGCTTTATTTATTTCTATTTCATTTTGTTATTGTTATTTATCTTTTTATTGTTTACTTATTTATTTGTTTGTAAACTTATTGTTCCTATTTTATTTCTTCTCTTTTCTCGATATTATGATTAGTTTTGCTCTTTATATCAATCCCCAGACTCTTACCTAAGAAAAGTCGGATCTACCACAAAGAAAACATAGGAAAAGAAATGACGTCCACTGATCTGTCCCGACCTTATCATCAGCCGAGATAGCTCCCCTTGGGTGCCTGAAAGAAAGCTTTGTATTATAAAACATAAGAAAAGAAGAAAAAAAAAAGTAAAACAAAAACAGGAAGAAATCATGATACTGGCTAAAGTCTCACCTTATTTTTCCCTATCACGAATAACTCGGGTCGTTGAACTAATTTGTCTTTTTTCAATTGAAAAATTGTATATCAGCCATCATCGCACTTTTATCTTTTCACTACCCATCTTTGGACTCGTCCATTATTTTGCACAGCTGCAAATTTGGTCTTAATTCAAGTATTCACTGCTCATTGTAACGAATCATGATTATACATGTTGGGTTCACGCGAGTGTGTATTGTGAGCGATGTTCAGCGGATCGTTATTGTAAATACTGGGCACATGCAAGTGTGTGTAGTGAGCGTATGTATTTTGGCCTGTGGGAATACTGGGTCACCGAACATGTCTGAGATACCCTGTTAGCATTTTGTACCGGATGGTCCGCCACGTGTGTGCACTACGTCACAGTTTTATGAATGGCGATAGTGGTGATGAGAACAGGTAGGCTCGAGAGAGTTCGAGGCGGGCTGGTGTCTGTATAAGGGCCCAGCCGGAGAGGAAGTAAAGAGGTGCAATGCAATGAGTATGCATAGGAGTTAGCCAGCTGCCCTGAAGTTTGAATTGTTACCAAGCACCGACAGTAAAATCTGCATCATTTCGACGTCGAGGATTCCTGTTCTTATTTTTCCGTTTCTGTGCGTATCTCGTCTGTATCCACTGCTTAATTACAACTTACAACGTCACAACTAACAGCCATTCATATTAAAAGTTCGTGACACTCATTCATCAACAGTTTTAATACTATTTAATCTCTAGTTAATATCATTTCTCCATTTTCAATAGTTATAATATCATCCGTCACCATTAACAGATGACAATCGATACGACTAGCCCTCCAGGACAATGTCTCATCAATGGTCCAAGAGCATGAGGTTTGTTTGTTTGTGCCGGAGTTCAACGACACATCAGCACGATTAGAGCTATATTGTGTCAAACACGGTAACATACGTTTGCATGTCAAAAGAAGGAGAGAAAAGAAAGTGGGACAGAAGAGAGGAGTAAGGAGAGAGAGAGAGAGAGAAAGAGAGAGAGAGAGAGAGAGAGGAGGTGTCTTCCTGAAATGTCGAAGATGGCATTCCATGGGAGACACCCACCGTTGGCGGGCTTACACCACCTGCATGTGGGAGCAGAGAACCTACTTATAAACCTCTTGCCCCCGCGGGGGCAAGAGCATGAGGTTCTAATGGTATATGAGGTCTTAATGGTATCAAATAGAGAATTTCAATTATTTTGTTTTAAAAGTTGCATGCGTACACAGGTGTGAAATCTTATTACCTTCAGTCAGTACCTGATACTGTGCAATAGTACTACTATTATTCGGAAAGGGCGGTTCAGAATTGACTTTCTGAATATGGCTATTACGCTGATACTTGCCATCGTGGGGGCCTTGGGTTAATAAGTGGTGTACGCTCGCCATCGGTGGGGTGTCTCCCATGGAGGGCCATTCTCGACATTCCAGGGGAGACATCTCTTCTCTCTCTCACTCTCTCTCCTTGCTCCTGTCTTCTGTCCCGCTTTCTTTCTTCTCTTCTTCTTGAGCTGTAAACGTATCTTACCGGGTTTGACACAATATAGCTGTAATCGTGCTGATGTGTCGTTAAACCCCAACACAACCAAACAACGCCGATACTTCCTTTGGTACTTCATTTACGACTGGAGACAAATTTTCCCCAGTACCCCTTTGGTATGTTTCAGAATACATGCTGTTTTTGGTTAAAAATGTGTCAATGTTCATACAAAAACAACAAACGCATAAGAAGAGAGTATTCTATTTTAGCAATTTAATCACTCATGGAATTGGCAATCAATTGGTTTGAAATTTGTACATGAAAGTAATCACTTTACTTGTTCATGTCAAACAAATAAGAATAAAATTACAGAAGTAAATCGCCCAGTTCTAAATAAAGAAAAAAATATGACAACGAACAAACAAACATCAAAACGCCAAAAAATAACTGGATATCACATTTTCAAACGACAAAATAAATGGTTTTCAATAAAATACAGTGTGTCCTATACATGTAATGATAAAAAAAGTAATCCTAAAGGTAAAAGGAAGTGCCAAGAACATTATAAAGTGACAATGTGACATACTCATAAAGTGACATATTCATAAAGTGAAATAATGCAGAAGATGAAATACGAATAAAATGACAATGCAGATTCCAAAAACTACGCACAGGAAATTAGCTGTTTAGCTAATGGACAGAATGTTGTAATGTGGAGTTTTGGCTGTACTTGTCAAAGAGGAAAACACCTTACCTGTGTGTAATGCCATCTCAGGGAATCTGAGGGCTATCACGTTTCCATTACCTAACCCTCTCACCTCTTTTACAAGTCGGAGATTCATATATTGTCAAACGATCACAGACACGAGAGCTACATTATTCTTTTTATTTATGATAAATCAGATAATAGGAATGATGTCGGTTTTTTTTTTTGTTGTTGTTGTTCGTTTCACTTGTAGAATTGTTTCCCACGAATCTCTTATGATGCTATGGATTAATTTCTTTCCTCTTATTTTTTTTCTTGGCATACCAATTCCAAGATCAGAACAGAAACTAGGACAACCTGTCTGACAAATGACAGTTACAGTCTGGTTCATATTGGGAAAAAATAATTTCGCTATCCAATAATTATTGTAAATAAAAAAAGGATGTCTTCGCAAAAACAAAAATAAGGACTTTTATACCGAAACCGGTCATAACAAAAATACCAGGAGATTTCTCTCTATAGCATACGAATTAATTCAGTAGAAATGTTAAATAAGAAATACAATTAAAATAAGGAAAGCGTTATTTTCCAATCGTGGTAAAATTCATTCAATATAAATAAAACATTTAAGCATATGTTACTACTCAAATAGGAATAATAATATTCAAATTTGTCAATTGACTGTAATCTGTTGAGGATCTTTCGATATACATAAAAAAAAAAATAAGTGCACATTGAAGAGGAACAACACATAACGAACACAAAAATAGTAACTATATCTCAGTGCGTGTCCATTTAAATCTCATAACAAACAGTAAACAAACAGATCATACTACAATAAACTAATTACTGAAGCAATTACAAGATCGATCAGGAATGTTTGAGTTCGATATTTGTTCTAACGGTCATCTGCAGTGAAAAACGATTACTTCAAATATGTCAGAATAACAGGCTACGATTACAGAACATACACCTTTCACAGATGTTTTAGTTTAATCAGTTATAATTATGCGATAATCGTTCATCAGTATAAATTATGCCCTACTAAAATAGCAGTTGAGTTTTCTTCATCAACCTACGAATGGAGAAAGTAACAGAAACAATTAATTTTATTCTGAGAAAATGTTACCTTCTCACGGAGATGTTCTCTTACACCCTCTTTCAGTCCACTCCAGCCGAAAAGATTTATTTTCCTTATTCAAGACCCAGGTGGCCTTTGCTAATTTCAGAAACATTTCATTAGGTATTGATCAATAGGTATTGATCGATGAGATAGTTAACACTGTCGTATTCCCTTTTCAGGGATAGAAATCAAAGGGGTACGAAAAAAAGCATGAACAAAATCATGGATATCTCTGACACATATTCACAATTACATTCTCACTTAAAAGAAACTTATCACATGCTAACATGTACAGGTTTTTACGGTGAATAGTAGAGTAGTTTTATATAAAACATATCACTGATTTAGAATATAGAAGAGGTCGAACTATAAAAAAATATCGCACATTTTCACAGTGACATAAAAGAAAAATAGATGAAATCTTCCTAAAAAAGAAAAAACAAAGTGACCCAGAAAAACGTGCAGTAATGGCACTGAAAATGTGTTTATGATCACAGAAATAGTGTAGCAATTTTAACTGTTTAATCGACTTGACTTTAAAGTGCAAAAGCAATATTTTAGACAAAGATAAAAAAAAAAGCACGCACGCACGCACACACGCACACACGCACGCACGCACACACGCTTTTTCTGTCTTTCAAGACATGTACCGGTCTTATACATGTTGATCTAAATGGTGATTTCTGTTTTAATGTTTCATTGATCGCCTATATTAATATTATCTCATTAGGTAACTTTGATTGAACGCTGAGCCGACGACAGTAATACCTTTCTGTGATCAGCAGTTCTCACCTATCAAAAACTTCGTTTAAATTTTCAGACAAGCTCAGAACTGTTGGCTCAGGATGAAATGAGATCAATTCATGTTCCAGAAACACAAGGATGTCTTGGTTTCTACGATTTATGTACATAAAATACGTAGGTATTAACTGACAGATATTATATAATTTCATGATATAACGCACGGAAAAAAAAGGAAAAAAAATTAAAAAATCAGTGCCTAATGAAGCTCTATAAAGATCATTCTGTGGTAAATGCTACACAATGATTTTCATACAAAATGCAGGAAAAAAAGACACGGGCTCTCTTTATGAAAACGTCCAGTTAGACAGCAGAGCATGAGATGGATTAATCACAGTTCTTAGCTAATTGACGAGCTAGAAACCCTTCTGGATTCGTGGTCTGTTAAGTAATAGCATTAACCCCAAAAAATGTGTGCAAAGTGGAAATCAACGGTCCTAAGTGATCATAATAAATTTTGCGAGATAAAGATAAAACTAAATTGTGGACGTATTTGATTCGAAATTTGTGACTTTTTTCTGGGGTTGCAGGCATGGAGAGCACAAGGGTAGGTCAGTTTTAGACATCTTAGGAACGTAAGGTGCAGATCATAGAAAATAACAAGCAAAAACGACATGGTACCACATGAACTTACACTTCCCATGTTTTCATCCTAGTGTATATAACATTTCAACCACTTTGCACTTTGAGACTCTGTAGGTCAAGCTAGAATCCGGCAAAACAGTGCTTTTGCCAGTCATTTTCCTTCAGGAGCTGGCACATGACGTTGAGTGCAAGGGCTACTGTGTTCGGATCAGGTAATGTATCTGTCAGAGCGGTCTTGAAACTTTTAAATAGATAATTATGTAAAAAGACGAACACGCTTCTTCTTAACATTCGGTAAGACTGCCTTTAACAGCAGTATCCATCAGGGCATATATCACCGACATAATGTTGAATCTCTGCCGTTTTGTGTGTCAAAAAAACTCATTCAAATTATTCTCAATCCACACATACAAATTATACAACTAGACTGCCAACAAAGCAAACATCCGAGGACAATGAACATCCTTGGACTGTCTCTAGCACGACACCGTAACGACATTTTATCACGGGAACAATGACGAAGACGATGATGATGATAATGGCGATAATATCGGCTAGTGATATCAAATTCCTCAAAGTCTTCAATATCGAGCTCTACCTACCGTTATTTGCTTCTTCGGTTCATTGGATTGTTTGCCGTTAGAAAATCGTCTTATATTTTAAATGTTTTTTTTTCTAATATGATGATGAAAAAGTATTAGTAAGCTATTTGTCTCTTTATACCTGACATCCAATTTCCTACCTTGACAACCTATACAGCACAAAACTGTGCGTAAAGAGAAATGTCATTATCTTGTAGAACGATTCGGGCATGACCAAAAAATGTTTTTTTTTTTTTTATTATTTTAAATGAAAATAATTAATCTAAAAGATTTATTTGTTATAAGATAAATTAGTGAAATGACGACGCACAACCCTCTATGTTGACAATGTATTTCTCACATCGAGATGAAAACAAATAAAATTAAATAAAATGTCTTTCCTATGGTTCTTGTATCACAAGGGCGCAGAGAGCAAAATGAAGGAGGAAAAAAAGGTTTATAGAAGTAAAATATAAATAAATACTCCACACTTATAAATAATATTTTATACCAATCACAGACTGCAAATGGTTTAACTTAAAAGACTACACATCTGAGGTTAAACAACAAACCGGTGAAAAATGTACACTATTACAATTAGAAATACACTGTACTTATCACCACTGGTAGCCACGAACAGGGACCACTCACACACCAGATATATCACCAGCACGTCCGCGCACTGTAAGCCAATTTACACAGTCTGCGTGCATGTACACAGAATGATAATTAGTGTGCTCTTAATTTAAAATGACAGAACAAATACATTAAAAATTTGTCCACAAAACCTATAAGAAATAAGAAATAAGAAAAAGTGAGAGTATATACAAAAACACGGATCATTATCATCAGTACTCAACCCTGATATGTGGTCACGTTGCAAAAAAAAAAAAAAAGGGTGACCTGTACATATTTGCCTGTTTGGCTTGCGCGTTCTATACAATTTGCTACCTATTTAGCTGTGCTAAACCTGGGTCATTCGCGACACGCAAACCTGGCAACATAGTACACGTCTTAATCTTGATATGAGCTGTGGAAAATGTATCCCATGTCAGACAAGGCCTCCCTTGCAAAGTTAGATACATGAATAAAATAAATTCCCTTTTCAAGAAAATTGAGTTATCACCAAAGATAAATAAATAAGTAAATAAATATATATATAAATAAAAATGTCTTGCCCTTAAAAAAAAAAAAAATTGCCAAAGGCAGTCAGGGAATTCTAGAAAATAATATCTTGTCAATGGGAAAATTACACAACGAAACAATATTTGTAAGATTACGTATACAATATTACTGTTCCTGCTTGGAGCAGACGTTGTAGCGTTTGCAGGATAAGATCACAAGAGCATTGGGGAGAGGAAGGGGGGGGGGGGGGGGAAAAAAAGAGGAGGAGCCCAAAATTTACACGCAGAAAAGGCAGTACTTTTAAGAAACAACAAAAGCTCAAAATTTAATCCTTCGAAATCTTGCCTGTGAGAACGTCAGTTTGGATTTTCCTCCCGGGGTCTAACTGTCCAGTATGAGTAACCAACAATAATGTGACATTTGCGATGTTTCGCAAAGTAGAAGTCGTCATAAATCACACACAGATTTTGCTGTAAATGTCACATGTCAAAAATAGAGCTTAGGGGGTTCATTTTTTTTTTTTTTATCTTGTGTTCTCATATCGTTTACAAATCACACTCCATCTTCAACATCACCATCTTAATTTAAATCTATCTGCCATAGATATGTATCCAACAACACATACATTTAAACTGAGGTCAATTATATCATTAAATTTTAGATACAAAAGAAATCGACAACATAACACCAACTCTATATTATGATATACAATACGATAAATTCAGGCTCTCGTCAAATTCTGAGCATATCTAGTTATTGGTATCACTGTGTAGGCTATTTATTTCGCTTTCTTTTTCTATCGAAGTCGTGAAGATATTGGCAGTTGAAGATGATGAGGGTGGCTTGTTGCTGTAGCTGAATTTAGTGAGAAAATGGCCGATCACTTTTGTTAATCTTCTTTCATCCTCATTAGGCCATGCCACTAAAATACCACTTTTGGGCTTTTACTCAAATTATTTCAGCAAATTTAAACCTGAAAAGCATGTTTTGAATGACGTAGAATGGTTCTGTGAAAAGAAAATGCGTTAAGAATTCATTCACTGTTGAAAAACATATGATGTGTCATGTCGCCTTAGTTTGACAAAGGCCTGATTTCATCGTGGTGTCGCGTGTCATATGGTAAGGGACACCTGAAAGGTTCACTGACAAGGAAAGGACAACTCCTCTGCGCCGTAGCTGCTCAAGACGCTCTGAATTGGCCGCCATGTCTAACGAACATCACACTAGCTGAAACTTTCCTGACAGCAGAATTGTCATGGTCTTTGGAGAAAAAAAAATGGAAGAGGGCAAAATCTGATTATACTACAACAAAATTTGTCAAGAATTATATGGAGAGTAAGAATTATGTAAAGCATACAGTGGTTGAAACTAGAGGGGACATAGGTAGGCTTGATATTCCTTTTTCTTCTAGCCGTCTTCATGCCATACACTATAAAAGTTGTCTGTATTTTAGTGCCAATTGCTATGTACGTAGACCACTTTACCATATAATTTATGGAAAGATTTTTTTTTCCAGTAATTTTATGGCCCACGCTTGGCCATTTTTTTGGTGCCACATTTTGTCGAATTTTAACATTACAGCTTAAGGCGCATTTAAGATGGTTTTTTGCTACAGGTTTACGTCATAACTGTAGGGTTTTTTGGTGCCAAAGTTTTGCCATATTTTTACATGAATAATGTTTGTGGAGTGTTGTTTTTTTTTTTTTGCATTAGTTATTTTAGATTGTTTCCCAGGTTAACTTTCGCCCAATGGGATTGCTTCATAGTTGCCCAAATTTTAATAATAAAAACTTGAAGCTGCGGAATTGACTGGGAAAGACCCTTTCTCTGCTTCTTTCTTCAATAGTTCACATTATATGGGCAAAGAGACTGGAAATACCCTAGTGGAGTGTTTGTACCCCCCTGCTCAAACAGAGCATTCATTAATGTTTGCTACCGCTCCACCGACAAAAACTTGTCACCAGTCCCTTGCATTCTAGTTGTCTTTGCCATGTCAATGAGATTGAACAGTTGGAAATCTTTGTACCCCCCTTCTAACATTAGACGGTCTAACATTAGACGGGAAATTTCTGTCGTTATCTGGTCGGAACAAATCTATTTCATAACAAAATTATTTGTGCAAAATGATAGAAAGTGCAGTTTCAGAGAGATAAAGAGTCTACACCTACAAAAGCAGAAGTAAGCTGCATCAAATAGCTAGAAGATCATTACAAAATGACTGACACTTTGAATTTAAATAAATATTTCTTTTTTTTTTCTGGACCAGGCAGCAGTTAGGTACTACATTTAACATTTGCAGGCATATTACATTTGTTCAAATAAAACGGCTAAGAGAAGATTTTTTTTATAGGGGGGGGGGGGGGGGGGGGAGGGAG
>JBCAUA010776494.1:0-14867 GCA_038406235.1 Peronia verruculata
ACATGTGGTTTTGTTTATATGATGTGACAGGTTTGAAAGCTCATCATTCGTCAAGATTTGTTTGCCATGCGCAGAGCTAGTAAACAAATCAGCGTGTGAGCGAAAATCCTCGGTCATGTGATTTTTCTCGAAATACCTCATTACTCTGATTTATAGTGGGATCTGTTTATGTTAGTCTTTCAAACTGGCGAATAAGTAAATTTTATACCAACCCATGTGGCCAGGCGGTCCAGCTAGTGGCGAAACGACTATACTTTTCTGGTTAGGCCATCATAAGACTTGACCTCGCTCTAATTTTGATATAGGTCTTTGTATAGTGTGTTTCAAAGCTGCTGGTAAATAATTGCACATAAATTCACGTGGAAAAGAAGTACATCTTTAATGTAGCTGATCGATCTCCTTTTGGCATCATTATTTGCAGAAATTTTCTGCATTCGGCTATTTAGTATTTTGATTGCTGTTATCCTGACACTAGCGAATAATTACTTGTCTTTTTGGACTCTCTAAGAATAAAAATAATAACCTAATAATAATAACAATAATAAGAATAAAGAAAAGAAATATGGAAACATCATATCCAAAGCCCAGTCCTTACATTACAAACCAACGTCTGCATGGGTACACTGTCATGCTAACATTCAGGAGGTCCAACAGGACACTTAATCACTGGATCAAAAAAAAAAAGTGTTCATAATGAAAAATATTTTAAATAATAATAATAAGTGTGGCCTCCTTTTATTTGCTGTAAATTTTCTATTAATCTAGGAAAACAATATCCATAGTGCTGTCAGTTGTACTTGGCTATTCTCCAACTGCTTGTCTGTGATATCTGCACAATCAAGGTACAGAGACAGACACAGTTTGGGATTGTTACGTAACCAAAGATTTTCTTCAACGCTCTATCATTCAAACCTCTCTTTTTTTAAAACTCGGATGGGATGCCGTTTGACATTCTGTTGGCTTACGTTAGGCAATGGTTAGCGAGCTAGCTGGCTGTAGTCGCAACTGAATGCTGTTATGGCCGAGGCTTGAAAAGGTCAGTCGCTTCAGTCTGCGACATCGGGTGACGGGAACCCGTTTGATCTGAAATACCCGGGGCTCTATATAGGGTAGCTGGAGCCAAGAGATTACCTATAACAGCAACGCTGCAGATAGGGCTTTTAGTCTACATACAAATATTAGCTTCTTTGTTGGCAAAAGGCCGATCGAAAATCAGTTTTGACGTCAAGCTTAAGTTATCGTTAATTTATCGTTATTATTAATCAGTACTGTACTCATCTGATATACGATAGAATGACATAAACATAAAAGGTTATTTGTCCTCAACAAGGAATCCCTTTTGCAGTTGTTGAGACATAATTGTACCCGTAATGTACGTTAACACTATGCGCGCGTACAGTCTAAGAGTCCCAAATAACACCAGAACGACAAGGCAGACTTAAGAAAAGTGTTGGAGCTTAACAAGCGTGTTACTAATGGTAGAAATTCAATTTCTGTAATAGTCAAGATTGTTCTAAAGTTAAACAAACGCCAACTTCTAAGAATCATCAATATCCCTGGACTCTCCAAATTAGCTTTTGAGAATATCTTGGATCAAAAGTTGGAGGATATTCGCGAGGCTTCATTGATTAAAGTAAAGTGACTTTCACACAAAACTGGCTTCCCGCGTTCTGCCAGCAAACTTATGCACACGTTTCCATTCAAAGAAATCCAAATACTGACAAGAGTCAAGCAGCTGCCAAGGTTAATGGCTGCTCCAAGCCAATGTGCACACAGATGCCAGTATGACGTAGCCAGTCAGAAATGGAAAATATGTTGGCAATTTTAAAAAAATAAACTCTTGAACATGAGACACGACGTCCTGAAATTCGGCTAAGCAGTACATGATTGATTGCGTATGAATCATACCCGTAAGCCAACAATCGTATTTTTGTCTCCTAAGGTATGGGTCAAATAGATGATATGCGCCAAATTTATATTATAGAAAGCAAAATTAATTAAGAAAGATTCAATTTTATTAAATTAATAAGAAAGATCAAGTTAATAAGAGACACCAACTTAATATTAGGCCTACATGAGTCAAAATAACAACAATTGTTTAAATTTATAACAATACAATTTAGAAGAAAAAAAAATACTACACACTAGACCGAATTTTCCAGAAATTTAATAAACAAATTATTAATATGTGCTCGAGAATAAGAAACTGGTGATTTCGGCTGGAATTGTTACCCCGCTCTTCCACCCCTTTCTCTGATTAATGCACTGTGCTTCTTTAGGGTAAAGAAAATAATAGATATACAATCTGCGGGTGAAAATGTACTTAAAGTTCAAGAACTCTCAATCAAATTCCCATGGGTATTGTGACTGTCTGATACGCTACCCCAGTCTTACCGCAGTGGTAGCGATAACCGCTGGCTACAATGTCGAACTGAACAACTGGACAGTATAAAACATTACTGCCTACCACCTACAATTTTATGTTGATGTATGTTACTGTCTGCGTTCAACGCCCAGGTAGCAATTGTCGTAAAATACAAGGACGAAAGTACTGAGCAATGTAAGACATGATTATAGAATAAAGTCACTGACTAGCTTGTGTGTTATATAGTCTTGGCCAGGCGTGACCGGGTCTTTCAAAGACTATCATTTTTAGGCCAATAGTCAGTCGGTTATGGCAAATCTTTTTCCTAAACACAGCAAATGTTATATGTTTGTTTTTTCTACTGTCCCAATCATTTTTAAAGCAATCAAGATCATAAACTTCAAAGTTTGAAAAAAAAAAAAAAAAGGACAAAACAAGAGTTGACGAAAAATACACATGAAAACAAAATAAATTGAAAGATTTTTCTTCAGTTTTTATGTAAAAAAAAAAAAAAGAAAACCGAGTGAATAAATTACAATAACCATAATGGACAGACATGTTAATATTGTGCACGGGAAATGGCTCGTAAATAAACAGGGATCGTGAACGACGGAAGCCGGCACGTTTAATAGCCAGAACTCGTAGCCGCCTCACCAGTGTGAAGTCGGTCAGCTAACTCTCAGTTTGCCTTACTACACGTAATCCTGGCGCTGGGAACACATAAAACACAAATAAAATAGATCTCGACTGACAGAGAAACTAGTCATAAAATTGCATTACCTGACATATAGCAGGCAATTTTACACACTCTTCCCTTCTATGAGCCTCACACATATAGCACGGTACATAGTTATACCGAGTTTGTACTGAAATGTACCAAGTGTGTACAGAACAAAGCCAGCACTGATAAGATAAGGGTATATTATTATGTGACAGGCCAAGTACGCAAAGGGCTTCATACATTCTTTATGACCGACAAATCTAGGTTGGGTTATCTGGGAGCCATCAACGACAATGCGGTGCAGTAACACGCTTAAGACATTCAAACAGGGACTTTTTTTGGTAACAAAAGGAGACATTTCTAATTTTTTTGTTTTTTCTGACAAATCTTATTTTGAAGAGTTAGGTACATGGATTCTCCAAGAAAGTATATTAGCTTCTTGGTAGGGAAACCGGAAGCATCTCGGAAAATACCAAAAATATAAATTCGCAGGCTCCGGTTGAACGTTATTTACATTAGTAAACCTTGGCAGTTTGAAATCGTTTCAACTTTAGCTGGATACAACGCTTTCCTTTTTCTTTAATTTCTTAAACCGAAACACTCATTTGAGGTCCGTTTAATTATATTTTAAGAATTGAAAGACTACAATACATATGTACTTATGATGATGAGATAAAGGATCTGGACGACAGACAAGAATTAGACACATTGCATTTTCTGCATAATATAATCTGAGGAAAGACACGTGAGACACCGATGTGAACGCGACCTAAAGCACCACGGCATGTGGAAATGTGTAGTTGCCAACATCACGCGGCAGCTGGAGCGTACCAAGATGATGATCATGATAACAAAAATGTCAACCTCTATTGATAAAGTTGAACCCAATATTTATTGCCAACAAAATTAGAATTCCTTTTTTCAAAATTCATGGCTAACTGTCATAATAAACAATATAGTGTTTCGCGAAAATATGCACAGATCGATCTAGTTTTCGGAGAGCCAGTGCTCGCAACGGCGGCTGTGATTACAATTTATTACTTATTTACTTATTTACTGATTTTCAACATACTTATTTCTTTCTTTTTCTTTTTTTTTTTTTTTGGTTCTTTTTTCCTACCCCCTATTTTTTGTCTTTCCTTTTTTTTTTTTTTTACCTACACCTCTCTGGGAGAAGATAACGCTCCCCGAGTTAGTGATATGAAGGCAATTATTCCATTACGAAGCTATTCGAAATTGTTATATTCGGAGTACATAGAAGCCTAATGAAATCATAGTCAATATGCTACACAAGATGTTTTTGTTTTACTAAGAGTGAAAGAAAAAATAAATTATCGACCATCTATCATATGGACTTTCCTTTAAATTTGAGTAGATATTTATCAATTTCAGATGAGATGTTTCGAGAAGCATGTCTCATGTCACTCAAAGTTGGATAATTACATTGGTTTCTGAATGTTTTAAATGCAGGTGAAATAAACTATTAGTCGAAACCAATGAAGTAGACATGCAACTTTTTCATAGAGGAATAAAATCACAACTGTCTTTGATGTCTTTGGCCAGATAATGTAATAAAATGATGCTTTTCCAGCTTCCTCGACTTAATATTAGGGGTGCAACATTTTATTAAATGTCCACAAGACAACACTGTTAGTCCTGATCTCCCAATTGGTTAACCGTACTGGGGCCTGCCTCAAAATTTTGACTGGAGTTGAAGCCCAAAGAATGTTGCCCTGATTTTTTTACTTTCAAAATGTTAGCGATAGGAGTCTGTTGTTCTGTATTGTTTTCTTTGACTTAATTTTCAACAGAGTTGAAGCATCTTCAAAATTTAATGTAGGCCCAGCGACCTGCAATCCAATCAGAAGCTACAGCTGTCAAAACCTTATCTAGATGATGGTGGAATGTCAAGTCCTCAAAAGAGCAGATTGTAAATGACTGATACATGTACTTCATTCCTTTCAAGTCAGACCGACTTTGGCGTCGCTTTGAAATACAGATCTAGTAGCATTTGGCGGAATTAAGGTATTCATAGCCTGGTGAAACAGAATGATTGATGGGAAATTTATGCATAAATTAACTTAACCGTGCAAAACCTGCATTTCTTTTTATGCTGCAGCGATCTGAACAAATGAACGGTGTCTCCTTTCAGACAGCTAAATTAGGATTAGCCTTAACTCTTAGACTGCCAGGTATATAACCATCACATTTCGAGACATCATTTGAATTTTAGACCTCGGCTTCTGTAACGTAGATTGAAAAAATGAGTTTACCCAAGCGTTGGATTTGAATTTCTTAGGAGTTGATAACAATTTCCTGGCTTCCTCTAATCTAATCTAATACATTATTCAAATTCCAAAGACACAGAAAGCTACAAAATCATTGGCTAAAACAAAACGCCGATGCATTATGTCTACTTCATGTTTTGAGCCAGCCTGCTGCACCAAGTCTAACAAAAATTGCCCAGTTCAAGTATTTTTATAGTGGTTCACTTGAAACATTTATTCTCTTCTCTGAAAAGTCTGACTGAAGTGTGACAGGGATGGGACAGGCAATCTGCTGCTGATTATGAAGAAACATTCATGAGTTCTCGTTCAGACACGGTTAAGGCTTAGAACAAGGGATTAATACACGCATATAACACGAAATTAAACAAAGAAAATATTTTCCTTTCAAATTCGGCTTTCCAATATGTCCGGCGCCAAATGCTGCAGTTTCGTGGGCGCCTGGACTCTCCTTGGCACGCTCAAAGACGCATAATGACTTCACGATTTGCTGAACACCAAAGACATAGGAAATTTCTACATTAAAAAAGCCGTATGTCCACTTCCTGCCAAATCAATGCATTGGTTTCGAATAATAGTTTACGATCTTTTCCCTCAGCAGGCGCACATTATTAATTCTATTGACACTAAGGTCTCCCAAGCTTAAAGACGTCAAATTTATGATTTCAAGTTTTACTGAATAGCAAATCTTTCAGATTTTTGCTATTAAATTCAAAACACATAGTTTCATTGATAAAAAAAAACAAAACCTCGTA
This sequence comes from Peronia verruculata, assembly GCA_038406235.1. Classification (NCBI taxonomy): domain Eukaryota; kingdom Metazoa; phylum Mollusca; class Gastropoda; order Systellommatophora; family Onchidiidae; genus Peronia; species Peronia verruculata. Next base: position 6,127 of record JBCAUA010776494.1, read on the forward strand.
AAATTTAAACTATTGTGTTTTTAATACCGTAAAGGTGTCCATGCATAAAAATAATAAAAACTAAATAAAAGCAAAAGTTAATTTATTAAAGTTCTCCTTTTTTCCCCTTGGATAGAACTGAACTATGTATAGGCTTTGTTATAACGTTCGTCTGTAACACGTTTTTAGTATTATCATTTTTTACAAAACATTTCAACCGCATTGTTGATTTGTTAACCCTTTCTTTCCTTGACTTTTTAAAAAATTTGAGTCCTTATGAGTTTTGCCGTTGTTGTTGTTGTTGTTTTTTTTAAAAAGTAAAATAACGGCAATATAATTATATTCATTGTACGTAAATACAGAGCATCTTCCATACAATTACAATATGTCCATTCCACCACCTTCAGTTCCATAGCTATAGGGAACTATATTAAGTCGATGCTTATAGTAAAAGCCACATATTTCGACATAACTGAGGGGTATACGGTCCTTTAACACAGCACACAGAGAGGCGCCACTGGCTGGATTAAGACATCGTAAGCCGAGACAGGCCGTGCAAGAACGTGCAGTGTGTTTTCCACCTGATGACCCAACATTGGGCCAACATTACTGGCGCGCATGACAGCCCTGGAGTTATGTAGAAACTTGGTCGGCACGAAATCCAAGCCAGTGCGACAGTGCTCGACATACACTTGGGTCAAATGCCAAGTTTCACTGCCAAGATTTATATCAGTCTCATGACTAATTAGGCGGCAAAATATATATATATTCTCTCAAAACGCTTCAAGTCCTTCATAAATTTTGCCTTCATTCAAATTTTACCATAACAAACTTATTAACGTTTTACAAAATTTACAAATTTTTCCATTGTCTCTCTCTCTCTCTCCCTCCTTCTCTCTCTGAATCTCTATCGTCTATATTAAAAAAAAAACAAAAAGGTTGTTGATATAACTATCTTGAATGAAACAACAACTGTAATAACAATAAAGACAAACAGCAACAACAGCAACTGCAACAACAGAACCGACTACAAAAAAAATAAAATATATATATGTATATATATATTAGAAAAACAATGTCTCCCATGTCTAGTGTTAGCCATGCACCAACTTAACAATAATGATGAAAAGATGTAAAAAAAAAAAAAATACGGAATAGTTCAAAGAATGGCTAAAGAGAGGAAGAGAGAGAGAGAGAGAAAGAAAGGGAGAGAGAGAAAGAAAGAAAGAAAGAAAGAGAGAAAGAAAGAAAGAAAGAAAGAAAGAAAGAAAGAAAGAAAGAGAGAAAGAAAGGTAAAATAATCCTAATACAGTTAAGTATTTATAGAACAAGTACAAAGCAATGGCATGATCTAAAACGGACGGACGTTGAGATCTAACAAAGACCTGGCTGACATAATGTTCTCACACTTTGTTCAATTAAAGTTACTATCGGTAGCTAAAAGAAGTCCTTGAATGGCAGAAACGGATTACAACTAGTCGTAACAGAGATCACTTGTGAATCACTCTGTTCACAACAATGTCTCCGCCAACATCTTTTCTTTCTTTCTTTCTTTCTATTTTTCTTTCTTTCTATCTTTTTTCTGTCTTTCTTTTTTCTTTCTTTCTTTCTTATTTCTTTCTTTCTTTTCTTCTCTATTTCTCTCTTTCTTTCATTTTTTCCTTCCTTCCTTCTTTCTTTCGTTCTCTCTAACTGTCCGATTGAATTGGCATAGGTCCTGCTCCAACTTGAGATTTAAAACATGAACGAGGTTTTAGGCAAACTCACAACTAGAGCATTATCAATAGGATAACTATGTACATGAACTAACAATTATTGCACACGAGTTATGGCTGGTTCTTACAAGAAGCAAAGCGACCGGGGTACGTTATCCCAATACACTGTGCTTACATGTGGTTAGTATCACACTGATTACCTGTGGGTGTATAATTATGTGTTCTTGATAGACTACATAGCACATCCGTTTACAGTTTTACACATAGCGGGGGTGTTTAATAGAATTGAACATTGCATCACAAAAGAACAAACCAGACCTACCATAAAATTTTATTATGATTAAAGAAATGCTGGTGTATGAGACAGTCTATTCTTTGCATTTCTAACAGATGCACAGATCGACAAACAAATTCGCTCTTGTTCAGAGTAAATGTTTTTTAACCGTAATTAATTGCTGTTTCCAAACAGAGAAACAAACAAACAAACAAATAAATATATGAAACAAATAGTCGAGGACAACGACGCTATATGTCCTATACATCTCGATCTATCCAGGGACTGCTCTTGCAAACAACTAGAAAATGAAAAAAAACAAAAAAAAAAAACGACATTCCAGTACTACAGGCAAGGCATATACAGTTCAAGACAAATAGTGACAACAGAGTATTTTTACACTGTAGTTCATTTTTTCAACCCAGCTATTGACAGTTCTTGAACCATTTGCAAAAAAAAAAAAAAGGGGGGGGGGGCAACTTACAGGAAAATAGGAGAATGGGTAAGCATTCGCAAACAAAGTTGATTATACCTGTCCATTTTTATCACATAACATACAGGCTGGCAACATCCAGTCGCAACTCAGTTCTTTGTTAAACTAAATGAAAAAGACAGAACGACACACACACACATAAACACACATACGAGAAGAAGAGAATACGTAGCAACCGTTCATTTAAATCTACATAACTATTTCTACTATACACCCTAGTTCCGTACAGTCCATAATTTATTTATTTATTTACTTGTTTATTTTGAATGAAATAGAGCAGAAAAAACGTCACAAAGCTCTGCTCTGTTACACAGTGAACCTACTGTAACTAAGCACTGTAATCTGAGCAACTCAATTTCGGTGGCTGGTCCGGTTTCGTTTTCCTTTCGGGAGTCAAAGAAAAAAAGAGAACCTACAGACGAGTTGTTATCATCAGGACTCAGTCATTTCATCTACCTGGCTGGCGATTAAGACGTAACAATATATCCTTTCTGGTGACCTCAACAGTAGAGAGTGAAAAAGGCCAAAATTAATGCGAGTAAACAGGGAAAGCGAACGCATTAATTAAACGCCACCGCTCTACCCCGCTACACCCGTCAGATCTCAGCTGGAGACGATAGGCACGTCCTACACAGCACTATCTTGCTTAAGCCATCTGACAGAGATTAAAAGTCCCCGACCACGAGAGCTGGAAATTCGCTTTCTGTACACTTTGTTTTACAATCTGATAAGGGTTCTCTTATTTACACAAGTGTCGTAGTATTGTGATATAAGCGCCGGGTGACTTGTCCGACGTATTTTTCTTTTAATTTTTCAATAGGAAACTACACAACAGGCTTACGGAAATCATTGTCTAGCAAAGCTTAAAGTTTCAATCTGAACATGTCACCAAACATTGCTCTTTACTCTTTATGTTTTATTTTACAATCGGACATAAAGGAATTCGCATTGTATGCGGTTCTTAAATCTCACTGTCAACTCTGGGATCAAACAAGAGAAACATTTCATAGGCCTTTTTCTTTCTGTGAACTATGAAATATTCAATGAAACAAACCTCGTCTGTCAGAGATCAGAGTCACCACCTAAACATTGCACATTTTCCTTTATTCGCTTTACCTGTTGCATATGTCCCTGATCAAATATCTGTGTTTAAACGCCTCACTGCCTAATCCTCAAGCGGAATGAAAATTGTGAATACCGGTTTAACAGCGAAGGCTTACACAGTCCGGACCTCACAGAATCATAAATATATTACTTTTATTATGTTTGTCGAACGAAACACAAATAGGACATTACGACTGTATATTTATAGAGACCAGTGTTGCAAAGAACACACAAATCAAACGGTTCATCTCTTCAAAGTTCGTGAGACAAATATCAAATGAAACCTAAAGAAATTTACAATAATTGATGTACTACGCCTTCAAAACCCACAAAACAAAACAGAACAAAAGAAATAAACAAAATAGAAGAAAAAAGAAAGGAAAAAAGAAAAGAAATCTTCACAACCATAATTACCTAAAAAATGAATTTTACGAACGGAGTCTCATCGTTTAAGTATAGATAAAATATGTATACTATAACTGTTTGTTTGTATATTCTCTACCCGAAAGGATGAGTGTCGCTCTTATTTAATCTGGTGATACGCCCCTCCCCCACAAACACGCCACACCAAAGTTGCCACTGAGAAATGAAATACATGTACGCCACTGTGCCTAATCAAAAACACAGAAGAGGACCCACTGCGACTGTGGTCTTTAAAATGAACATGTCAGACCATGAGCCATGAGGGACCCTAAAGTATGAGAATGTAATTTAAGGTTCTGAGCCGATGCAAATAACATGTGTTGTCCCTCACTGAAATACACGCCTGTGTGCCAATGCAGCAGATGAAGGAATCCCAATGTGTGTGTATGTGTGTGTGTGTGTGTGTCTGTTTGTGTGTGCGTCTGTCTGTGTTTTTTGTCAACCTCTTGATGGGTTTCCATTCACGTGGCCCAACATGGCTCGACCGCGTTCTGGCCTTGTTAAAAAAGGCACAGAACATTACGAGACTGGCTGATAAGCAGCTGCAATAAAACTTCATTGAAATCACTACTTGAAATTTCGCCGCTCCCCCCCCCCCCCCTCCACTTTTTACTCTCTTTGTCTTTCCCCAGCTCTCCCCATGCCTCACCCGCTCCTTTACAAAAACAAAAACTTTTTAAAATCCATGGCAGTTTCGCTTGTGTGCATTTTCTGAAACAGTGAATGGAGTAAAATCTCATTCTTCTCATTGGCAATTACCAACTTGTGATACAATGTCATTCAAAATTCGATGCCGTGGTGACATCCTGTAATATGCCGGAGAGGGGGAATTAAGCACAAAACTTCAATCTGTCTGTGTCTGTACAATGTCGGCAAAGCTCAGGAATCTCATCTCAGAGAGGAGTGAGAATTAAACTTTAATTAGAACTGGATCGCTGTTATGATACATCCAACACATTTACTTTGATACAGATATTGAAATAAATTATCTTCAATTTGGACATGACTATCAAAAATCCTACAGTAAAAGGCATTTTGTTTATTAGATGACGCTTATCCATCGATTCCCATTAAAAAAGTATTCCATAGAGCTGACTATTTTGTAAAATAAAATTCACAACCTGAAACTTTTCATTCAGTCGAAACAGACATGCGTTAAAGATGCACGGATGGAGTTTCTTGCGTTTGTTGAGACTTGCCAAAGTGACACATTAAGCCTGAAGATGTCATTCGAAACTGTCAGGGGTGTCGGGGATTAATTTCTAGGATGACACTGGCCTTGATGTCAGAAAATATGAGTTTCCGCTCCAAGGCATTATGGCTAAGGTGTTACTACACGGTGGGCTGTTTAGAAGAAAATTCCAATGCAAAGTATATGAAGAGAACTTTCAAAAGATCGGCCGACTGACGTATATCTACGAAACGTAGAATGGGTATTAAGGAGAAATATATATGAACACGCAAGCGATGCGACAGGGCAGAGACTGCATGATCATATTGGTTCAACACTAGTCATGCTATCTTTTCACCAGTATATAGTTGGCCCGCTATCAGGCCTCGTGAAACTGAACTCAAAGTCACTGTAATGATAAATAAATACCAGGATTAGAAAAACTTGGCTGGTTTTCCCCAACTCCGTTAGAAGAAAAGAGAGACTGAGGTTTAGGGGATCTAAGGAGGGCGCATTACGAACGATAACATTAATTTCTGATGTCAATGATAAGATAGATGACATTATTTTTATTCCCGCGTGTCATTTGTCTGAAGTATTCAGTGTCCTTTAGACTTTCACCTGTTATGTTTTGTTAAGGCCCAATGGCCTCTTTTCTTTCCGCACACTTCCCAGTCCGCTCCATCTAAAAACTATAAAAGAAACAACATATCTATGAGAATCAGTAGATGCCGATGTATATTACAGAGGTTGATGTTTCAGAAATGAAATGAGACTTTTAGGTTTAAAGACGACATCAGCCGAGGACTTTAAAATTGCACTAATGTAGGTTATTTATTTTGAAGGTGTTTCCAGGCGCACATTACATTGAGCAAATCTTTGACCATGTTGGCCTCTTGATATTTCAGGGGTAACATGCAAAAATGTAACACCACAGTAGCTACACACTACGCACCTCTGCACTGGTGCCTACACACCTCTCCATCAGACTGTTTCATGACTTACAGACATATTGCCGCCCTCTAACTCGTGCGTTGAACGCCTAGTTAGCTAGAGAATAATGGAGGGTTAAGTGTTAAGGAGAGGCAATTTGGTTTTCTCCGTCTCGCTCTGATAATAAAAAAGTTCACGTCTTGTAAGTCCAAACTTCTGCGTCCAGGATAGGATGGCACACAAACAGCCAGGTACCGTCCATAACTGATTCTAAATTAGAATTTATGCTATTTGGTTTTAGCTGCGCTTAAACATTTAACCTTTCCAAGGCCTAAATAAGTACATTGGGTAATATTGTTATATGGAAGGTCTTTAAACACAGTAATTCTGCATCCAGATTCCCAGGTGATTTTGATAGGATCCCTCCATGGCTGTGATAATAGAATATAATTAAGACTGACATTTAAAAATATTTTTTTTTAAAGTATGTCAGAGAGCTTTTGGCAAGGAGGAAAGTTAACTCTAGCTCTCGTATTAATTATATATTGATATCTAGCAATCTGTTCTGACATCAGCAAGTGATCATGACAATATTACATGGCATTATTTTGTTAGTTTGCCAACTAAAATTTTAATATCTACATGAAGAACTGGGTCAGTATTATCTGTTTGTCAGGCTTAAATAATAATAATAAAAAAAAAATAACTCATCCACTTTAACTCTGAGATAACCACCCCGGGGAAGGTTGAATGGCGTATAGAAACAGTAACCGAAACTCTATCTCTCTTTTCATGAGTCAAAATTCTTGTAGTCATTGACATAACAGAAACCTGCTCAGAGGAAATAGGTACAGTAGTCCTTTAAGTTTATATGAATGACCTGAATACACTCTTTGGGTTTAAAGTTATCAAGATTCAAGAAGTCCTAGAAGTGTATAGAGTAAGGCACAGGACTGTTGGCACTTCGTAAACTGTGAGAGATTGACACAAATGTCCATCTGAATTCAAGTAAAGAGCATGAAAGCCGGAAGAGTCAAGAGCTGGGTCTTCATAGTTTTTGAGCGTCCAGGCCAGGACGTACTAATCCTTCAACTAGCGGACCCATAACAAGTGGAATTTAGAAGGTCCAAACAAATCTTAGAAACTTAACTATTACAACATCAACTCGGCAGTCAGACAGACCGTGGTGGCAATGGACTATTTTGACCGTCAGCCAAACTACATCTCATTTGTCAGCTATATGAGTTATAAAATTGTAAAAAAAAAAAAAAAAAGTGCATTCTTAAGAAAAACAAACAAACAAACAAACAAAAAACTTTTTCTGTCGTATAAAATATGATCACTGTAAAATTCTGAAAAACAAAAACAGAAAAAAAAACAACAACCCCATCCCCAATGGGACTTTTTTTTTCTACAATTTTTGTTGTTGTTGTTGTTGTTGTTGTTGTTGGTTGTTGTTGTTGTTGTTGTTGTTGTTTCTTGTGTTTTAAATGGCAAGCAGAAAAAGTGATGTTTTCCATTGTTTATATCTCATCTGTTTAGCAAAAGGAAGCTAAGTAACTTAGATGGCTGAAGAAATTGCTCATTCCGTATCCAACATGTCATGAACAGTAACAGGTCATTGGTTTTGAAGAGAGGAGACAGTTGCATAACTGTGTCAAAGCCACAAAACTTACAAGATTTAGTTTTTTTGTACACCTGACTCAGTACGGGTGATTGAAACAATCAAGACTAGAGACACAGACGACCATTGACTCGGGGTAAAGAAATACAAGTTCGGTAAATATGATAAGCAGCTTAGTCCGTCAGTACTACAGGGTTTGAAGTGGTCTACGCTGTGTGTGTTGAGCTCGAAAGGGAAAGAAGGCGCAGGACGTTATGGGGTATCTCTAAACGCCTGACTCAGTGTGGGTGGCTGAAACAATCGAGACTAGAAACATAGAGGATCGTGGACGAGGGAAAGAAATACAAGTTGAGTAAATATGATTAGTGGCCTAGAACTTGAAGGCTTGAAAATGTTCGAGTGAAAACAGGTTGATAGGAGAACTTACAGCTTTGTAAAGCGCCAGGATTCGTTTGTAACTGAAAAGGCTCCACCACTTCACTGTTACAAGATCACCAAGCCAAACGATATCTTTCCCTCTTCTTATGTATTTTTTAAAAAATGGTTTCATTTTATATAAATACTTGTATTTTCATGACATTGACCGTCAGCTGGTAACATAAGTAAGTTAAAAGTACAATAAATAAACAACATATCTGAGAAACAGGAGCGCCAAATTCTCCGACCAGCTTGGCTCTTCAACAGGACAGCAACGCAAAAACATGAAATATCAATAGGGTAAGCGGTATTGTTTCATAGCCAAGAAGAGGAAAGAATATCATTCACTCTCTTCTTCAGTGTTATCATTTTATTTCTTTACGATGACGACATGAAAACACACACACACACACACACACACACACACAGACACACACACACACACACACACGCACGCACGCACGCACGCACGCACGCACGCACGCACACACACACACACGCACGCACGCACGCACGCACGCATGCACGTCTAATCTCTCCTTTCCTTGCTGTTTTATACCCATGTCAGAACAGGCAATGATAAATCAAGCTCAGATAATAAATAGTGT
>JBCAUA010776605.1:0-14866 GCA_038406235.1 Peronia verruculata
ACAACAACAACAACAACAACAACAACAACAACAACAACAACAACAACAACAACAACAACAACAAACAACAACAAAAACAAACAACAACAACAACAAACAACAACAACAACAACAAAGGACAGTCTGTACGCCTGTTAACCCAACCCCCTCCAAAAATGTCTTGGAAAATGAGGTATTTCGAGGTCACTCACATGGTCTGGTTTGTTTAATAACACCTTGTGGACAGATCTGAACGCTCATAAATTGGTCAAGAACTGCCTGCCATGCGGAGCTATATACATGTACACATGTTCACAAAAGAGCGTTTGAGCGAGTATCCTTCATCCACCTCCCCTATCTCGAAAAACCTCATTGTGTTCTTAACCGTGCTGAAATAAATATTGTAATCAAAGCCGTTGTCATAACAACTACGCCAGGGGCAACAACTTCAGCGGCAAAAAAAAAAAGTCAATCAAACTAAGGGCTGAATCATCCATCAGCCTTTCATTTCAGCACAGGAGATTTAACCCTGACAGTGCCAATACAAAACTACCGGAGGGTCAGATTTTCTACGATGTCGTCATGTATTCATATATCTAGATAATATAACACTTTGGGCTTTCAACTGATACCATTTTGAGTGCTATGATGTTAAGCTCCCTTTAGGAAGGGAATGTTAATGCAAAGCATGATATCATAAGTGAGTTTTCCCCAGATCGGCCCCTTGCGTAGGTCTTCATCTGACGTTTTCATACATCTTGCTTATCTTCGAAGTAGCAACAGGCAGATCCATTCAAAAGCTTGCTCATGATAGTTTGCGCATAAATTACTTTTCAATAAGAGAATAACATTATAATGCCATTTACCCCTGAACGATTACTTTTCGTGAATGTGGATGACAACAAACATCTTTAAGAAACAACTGCACTCCTAACCAATTGAACTTGTCTACTAGTACAGAGATGGCAAATAAAATTCATGTTGCCCTTAGCAACTGGTACAAAAGACAAAAGACCACATCGCACTATGATGTAACCTATAGCGCAGTCGACTTAAAGTCAACTCGTTTAAAGTAAATAAAGTCTTGCTTAAGTCAACCCTTGATTGCAGTCTTATTAGTTTTGCCTTTGTGGTTCTTTGTGGTTTTGTAATGCTTAATGTCAATTCCTGTTTGAAGTCAACAATTTTGTTTGGTCCTGACTGCTTGACTTTACCCAGCTTTGGCTGTATTTAAACCATATAAATCCATTTGTCGAACAATCACAAGAGCCGATTGTATTTATATTTGTACTACAAAAGTGTCAAATATTGGCTTAAGCTGCTCAGAGGCTCAGGCTGAAGGATCACCATTGGCTCAGGATTCAGGGCTCAAAGAGTTAGGATTAATACACTAAGGCTTATGTGAACTGAAAAAATAAATAAAATAAATAAACCATCGATCTCCCCCATCACAACAACAAATCAAAATATTACAAATTCTCAAATTTCTCTCTCTCTTTCTCTCTCTTTATCTATCTCTCTTTCATTTCTCTTTGACAAAACCCAGATCGCCAAACGTGTCACATCATATTAACTCAACACAAGAGGACACATTATACTACGTAGCTGGTGCCAAATAGGATGTGTCATGCTCTACTAATGAAGGGAGCCTACTCCAAACCATAGGTGGCGCTACTGTGGTGTCAGAGGACCGAAATAGCTACAGGACATCGGCACAGGGTTCATTCATCCTCTTGGGAAATTCCTCCACGTATAACTATAAACTGATCCATTAAATATTGACCCATGGTAAAAGAAATACACATGTACGGAGAAAGGATAGCAGGACTGGAATTTCTTTTTTGTTATGTTTTTGCAAACCGTCCGTCCGTCCATCCATCCATCCATCCAGTCATCCATCCATCGATACACACATGTACATACATCAGATCCATTATATTACATTTAGTATTATTTTTTCAATTGGGGGTGAGACAAAATGTAGCCTACTTAATTTTGATAAGACGAATTTCTGTCATAGTTTATGCAAAGTGTGTGTGTGTGTGTGTGTGTGTTTTGCCATGATGTATTTGGCATTGGGAACTTGAACAACATTGACTTGTTACAGGAGAAAGGGTTCCAGCGTTGTGTAGCCCTACTCATCTTTTGGCCCATTCTACATTATGACAAGCTTCACCGAACTCAATTACCGGTATACCAGATACACAAGGACATCCTATCCTCTGAAGAGCTGGAACATCGCCACGTCATTCAATAATTGATCAACAGATTGATTGATTGATTGATCGCTTGACCCGGGTCCCTATTGACGTCAGCGTGTTCTGGAGTTTCCCAGGGAGATCAACAACTCATGCCATTAACTGACTGACCTGCCAGAACGGATAATTGGAATTATATAGCTCAGCACTGGGGGCAGGCATTAGCGTCAGTGTTATTATCGTTATCAGTTATTACTGACCCTCCAGTTTATCAGTTCAAAAGAGCCAGGCACCGTTTGTTTGTTTAGCTGAATACGTTCTGTTACAGCTCACGTCTCGGGCGGACAAAAGATGTTCTTGGTCCGTCCTTTGAGCAAATCTATATGATGTTCCTAGTTCTCCGGTTAGGGCAATTCTATATGTGCGTGTATAGAAAAGCTATAATCTCTATGACAGTGGCTCTACACGTGGACACAACATAATGGACATCTATGTGATGAGACCCCGTTTCCTCCATTAATCCAAAATGGGCCGAGACAGCCGACTGCAGGTGGCTGGACGGCCAGACCTATACGCAGCATAACCAAAATGGACATATTTGCTATTGTTTTGCTTGTTTGTACATTTCTTTTTACTGATGGCTGCTCTAATATTATGATGGTTACATTTAAAATGTTATGTTGCAGTGAGCAAATTTACATTCAAAATGTTATGTTGCATTGAACGATTTTAGATTCAAAATGTTATGTTGCAATGACAAATTTACATTCAAAATGGTAATTTGCAAAGAACAAATTTACATTCAAAATGTTATGTTGCATTGAACGAATTTAGATTCAGAATATTATGTTGCAGTGAACAGATTATCTGTTTCAGCAGGCCTACATAATACATCAGTTGGAAGGGAATCAAATTATAACTATTACATCGTTACTTCCCATGATATTAAAACTACTAAACTTTATGTTTGCTCGAAATTTTAGCTAGATCGACGTCTTTTAGTTTGTTTGTGTTTCTTGTCAACAATTTTATTGACATCTCTATTGTGAGAGACATTATTATTTTCCCTTAACTTAAATGGGTTGGGACTTGATATTCACAGGGATCTGAGAGAAAACGCAACGTGTAGGTCTACAAACTACAATGTAGCTTGTTGGTAGGTAGGCCTACTGTTGCACTGTTTCAATGAGAACCGACAGTCACCGGTGTGTTTTTCACTCGCCTCGAGTTAGATTTAGTCGAAGACTGAGACATGGGTTGAGAAAAAGGGAGCACGTGTATTACATGGATCTAAATTCTCACGAGTTTCAGGTGTGCTCAGCCCACTGGGCTACAATGTATTAGGCCTATTAGGCCTACCCTTTGTTCGGTCATACTGTTCATTCATAGTTGTTTTGAAACCGATGGTCAATGGTTAGTCTCCCGAGGCAGAGTTTCTTTTCGTGGGTCGGTCATACTACACTGTACTAGGCCTATGTGTCGGTCACTAGTCAGTCTTTGTCCTTCACAGGCACAACACGGTGGGATGACGTCATGTAACTTTTAATGTTGAAACGGTAGATCTAGATGTCTATGCGTGTTTCAGGGAGCACTGGGGTGGTGCAGGGTGGGGGAGTGAAACAACACAGACCATTCAACAAATAAATTTCGGATTTTCACGTTAGTGCTATGAAATCTTTGAATTCCCGAATTCAGATTATGAGGAGCGGGGCAGAATTTAAATTACGAAGATTATTTCTACTAAAGACAAATAAGGAAAAACAAAACACAACAAAACAACAAAACGAAACAATAAACCTGCTTCCAGGAATATTCCAATTAAGCAGAAATTCGATTTATGAGAGTTCGGATTGTCTGGATTGCACTGAACATATTTGGAGTTGGCGACATGAGGTTTACGCCAAATAGTGTATAATGAACTCACTTCAAGTGTATCCAGGAGGGAATGATGCGGATTCGCCTCCTGCTGGGTACCGTTTCATGTAAGTGTTGCAAGTTGTAGCGTATCGGTATATAAAACAGCAACAACTACAAGTAACAACTACAAAATACATGTATTCAGACAGGACAGAAGACTCTCTTTCTCTTTCTAAGCTTGTGTAATAAGCCATAATATAGAAATGGTAAAATTGTTTCAAAACTGATATGGCTGGAAATTTTTAGCAGCTGAAAACTTGGAATAAAGGGGCGGCAAGCACTGATGGCTGATGTCATTTATTCTTTAATTCTAGATCACTGAGAGTGTGTTATACTTCGGCTAGAAATTCTCAGTTTCTGTGTTTCTTTCTTCAGGCTCATTGTTTTTTGTTTTTTTTTCAATTGTATGCCTTGAAAATGTTTTGTCTTATATGTATGTACTACTGTACTACTGTAACTACAAGTTTTATTTCAAGTCAAATTTTTTTTTGTCTGGTCGAAGTTGTGCAGACAATTGTACATGGATCTGTTTTCTACAATGTACAGTATGTATGCGTATTGTTTTAAATTCTGTCCATAAATATGATTTTCGCAATATGAACCAGTGACAAAATCAGTGAACTGGAACAGCTCCAGTAAAGACTATTCTGCACATAGACAATTTCCATGTTCCAGAGAAGCCATAAAACCACATGCATCCAAAGACTGACAAAAAATCTTGCTTTATTTTTCAATATCATTTTATTCAATGTGGAACAGCAAGGCAACAAGTAAAAACAATACTGATGTCATGTCACATTGTGTGCATTTATCTTTCAACTGCTTCACTTTCATCATTATATATATATATAAATATAAACATCAGAAGTTTTCTCATTCTTTTGGACCATGCGCAGTTCATTCAACTTACACGTATTCTGCACTGATGCAATTTCATACACCCAAATAAGATTTCAATTCAACTTGCATGAGTTGTCTCTCCCTCACTCTTCCAATAAGTGCACACAATTTACAACTGGCAAACTGCATTCACAAGAAAAAGATCATTTGTAATGCAGTTCGCCAAACAAGGGCCACTCTCCTTTCAAGAGTTAGAAACTTTCTGCATCAACTGACAAATTTGAAACTCTCAGCATCAGCTGAAAAATTTGAACTTTTCAAAGGAGGTAACTCGTGAATAAATAAGTATAAAATGCATTTTTGTTTTGAACAAACTGGTACACAACAATAAGTTTCTTGTATTACCTGGGCAAAAAAATAAATTAAAATCCACTTGAAAGTACAGCACAAAAGCCTTCTATAGTAAAACTTAAAACTCACAATAAAGTCCACTGAAAATGTATACATATTTTTGTACTGTACATATTCACAGTAAAATAATGTGATGATATGTAATATCTAAATTCAATGCTAAAATGTCTAAAAAGGGAAAATAAAATTTATGGATACATGTCTTTTGCATCCCTCCTCCCACCTAAAAAAAAAAAAAAAAAGGATTTAAAAAAAAAAAAATGAACAACAGATCTCTTATTTTCAGGAATGGTTCATCTAGAATGACAGGAACATGTCATCTAAATTATAACATTATTCTCTATCTATAAAAAAAATTCTCATGAAAAAAAAAATGCCTGGTTACAGAGGAAAATACAACAATGTTAACCATCAATTTGAGGAAGAATAAAAAACCAAACGTTTAATAAAGTGAAACAAGTTTGATTAAGTTTAAAAAATGTTGCATTGTTCTGGGAAAAGAGTCAGCGAAGGTCAACATCAGTGCTCAGCAGTCGGGAACAAGTGTGCACTGGCCCAAACGGGTCAGATAGACCTTCTCCATGGCCTTGAGGATTGCCGAGCGGGATGACCTTGGCTTGGAAAGGACGGCTTCACCTGAGATGGTCTCAACGATGTTGTGGGACACCAGATCCACGAGGCCATGATGGTGACGTATGTAATATGTCACCTGACAGGTGACAGCCACCTGTACCCGTTTTGTGACGACGGCTTTTTGTGCCTTTGTGGAGATCTCTACCTGAGGTTCGTGAATTTTCTGGACTGTGGCTTCACCCACCACATTTCCCTCTTTGTCCTGGATGAGGAATTTTTGGCCAACTTCTACAGCCTGAGGATAGACATGAACAAGAGTTCACATGTTACTAGGTTACTTCTTGGCACACAAAACTATGTATGAAATTCAACCATAAATAAATCAAAGTTTTAATATATTGTCCAAAACTGACATAATAGTTTCACTTTGTCCAATCTTATCTGCATGCCGCCCAGGTAAAAGCATGTACTGAAGTAATATGTATGTGTACCCCAATATATACATATCGTATATTTAAAAAAAAAAATTACTGTATTTGGTCCGTCTAGATCAATTCTAAATGTTCAGAATGAAAAAAGGTATGGGTTAAATCTTCCATTTCAGAAAATTTTGAACTACAAAGTGAAATATTTTTTTTACCTGAATGCTGAAGGCAAAGCCATTGGGGTCGCTGTCTGACCAAAAGTAGCACTCATTGTTGTTGAGTGTTTCACCTGAAAAGGTGAGGCGGCGACCATAACCCATGCCAATGGACTCGAGAGTTCTTGCTTGATTATTCCAGAACCAATTGTTGGAGCCCAGTCTGCGCACATGGTATCGGAAACCAGGGCTGATTCTTTTGTCGACAAACACGCCTGTAACGAGAGAGTGAGTGCACTTACTTTTCCAGTCCCGTGAGATGGACCTAACACTTTTTTTTCTTTAATGCAACTACACCCTAGTGATGATTATGCATTTGTGAAAGGATGCATGGTTTAGACAAATGTCAACAGCCTCTCTCACAAACAAAACACCACGAAAGTCGAACACAGACATCAAGGCTGGTGGTTTCTGACTACATTTCACTCTGGTTAGCTTAAAGGAAAACTGAACTACAGAACTTCACCTAACCATATACTTGAGATTGTGCGTTACGTTTAGTTGTAAATGACTGATAAGGCTACTTTGCACATTTATTTCAGAACTACATGCACAAGTCAAAATAGTTTATCTCTCTGCCTTACTTTTTAGCAAAACGAGTAATTAATCCTAAATGATTAAACTGGGCTTGCATTTTCATATTTTTGGCAATTTCAGAGGTTAAATGATAAGTAAAGAATATCAATTACAAGTAACTACAGTATACATTTCAAAACTTGCATAATGATTTTAAAAGTTCTCTTAGGCCCAGATTGAAGGCAAACTTCACGATTTCACTATCAAACTTGAAAGTACCTTTAAATACTGCTATTTTTTAAAAACACTCAAAACAAGCACATCAAACGCAACATTTAAAAAAAAAAAGGGAACAACCACAGACATAGAACAGTTAGAAACACGATAGACGTGTATTTGTGTTGAGATCGTAACTGATCCACGATATGAAGAAAAAAAAGGGATGGAGAGGAAAGCGAGGTGCGGATGAAGAATGGAGTGAAGAGGAGAAATGAGTGTTCAGGTCTTACTGTTTACTGACTACGTCAGCAGACAATGATACTCTTAATGCCTGTCAGTGCGAGGCATTGCATTGGTCAAAGATGGACCTCATGGTCCGTTACGTCAACCATCTGGAACAAAGAATTTGGCAATAGCAACATGGCAAAGACAAAGGGGCAAGCCAGTCATACACATGTCCAAAGAAAATAATGATAATAATCAAAATATTAACTGGCTGAGCTTGCCCAAATACACATGTATATTAATAAAAATAACATTGTTAAAGAAGGATATTCTATTTAAATATTTATATCCCCAAACTAATTCTCCTGTCCTCTACTCAAAGTTGTGGCATCTAACTTCAACTTAGATTATTGTTTAGGCCTAGTCAATTCACAGAATATCCACTATACTGCAACAAAATCCCTTCCCTCCCCCCTCCAACATACACTCCCAAAATCTTACTAGATCTATATGTATTAGCACTACTCGACCCGCTCTTCAAAATCGAATATAGACTGAAGTAATACTAACAGCTGTTAAAAATATTTGTTTTTAAAAATGCATCTGTAAAGTGAATAGCATATTGCGGCCCATTTCACAAAGTAGGTACATAGCATAATGTGTATGCATGGAATAATTTATATTATTATTATCAACATGTACATGTATGTATTATTATTCTATAGTCATGTTAAAAAAATGAGCGGAGAACATAAAATTCAGGTCGTGGTGATTCAAACGATGCATAAAACATGTTTTTACATCACAAACATAACACCATACATACCCGATGAGCCTGCTAAGATAAAGAGAAGAGATAAATAACGAGACAAAACATATCACCACATTTTGACCTCTCAAATTTCCATTAGCGCTGATGACCCATTTCTACAACTCAGGTTATGCCGACAGATGGGGGAATTCCGGGACAGCTGTGCGCGTTCTACTTCCCGTTTGCGCCAGAACGTGTTCTTTTGGCACGACCACGTGAGTGTAGCTCATTTTCATGTATTGAGGTCACAATGCCGGTCTGTGAAACAGTTACAAAGTTGGGGCTGGCTTAGACAGCTCGAGGACAAAATGTTCAAATGGTTGTGCGTGGAGTCGTTTGTTTCACCCCATTTTTTCCCCCTTCTTTTTATTTTTAAAGTGAACGATACAAATATAACCAGAAACTTGGGAACACAACTGGTGTAAAATATAAGCTAGGAAATGGAAAAGGACGAATTTTAAAAAAAGAACAAACGATCGAGCTCTTGTGGTTGGGTAAATCTTGTCTCTTTCTTTTCAAGCCATTAAAAAATATAGGCCCACTGTGTTTGTATGAAAGTAGTTCTAATAATGTATATTTTGAAAGAGAAATGGGTGGCAAACGGCATTGTAAAAATGGTTCCTCAGCATTCGGGTTCATGGTTAAGTAGCACAAAGGACAACGTTTAAAGCAACTCACCAATAACTGGCATTTCGTGTCGCTTCAGGCCTGCGACTTTGTATTCAGCAGGAACATGTCCCTGATCGGCACCTCGGCACACCAGATGCAGAGGAACGCCTTCTTCTTCGCCTCTCTCATCATCGCTGCTTTCCTCAGATGAAAGGCCTAACTGCTCTTTCTCGATGATAGCTTCGAGCTTAGGGTGTTGGTCGATACCCGTGACATGACTGAGGCCGAACTTGCTGGAAACTGGCAGTGACTGAAGTTTGATGAGGGTGTCAAGGTCTCCAGGCCTAAGGGTGGCATATGGTGAGATACGACGCTCGAGCAGGACCTCTTCATTCACATCTTCGCAGTTGGAAGTGAGATATTCTTGAATGAATGATTCCATTAAAAGTTTTTGTCTTGTATTGGTGTAAAAGGGGTTTCTAGATAAAGGAATGGATTTTTTAAAACTGGATATCTAGATCTAGCTTTATGAAACTTGAAACAGCTGAAAACTTCTCGTTTTCAAAAGTGGTTTATATAGACCACTAGTAGTGTAGTATAGTCAAAAGATTCAGAATACAGTATCAGTAATGTAGAAATTTCTGGTAAATCGCAGGGGTTTTCTTCAGCAAAGTGCGCGCGACGTGAAACTGCTCTGCGATCGTCCGGACAGCGAGTCTGACGGGAACGGTTGAAACTAGGCCTTATATTCCCACGGTTTCAACCAATCAAATGGCGAACTCATTGTGCCTGGCGGTGCTGTCGGCTTTCTGATTGGCTGGGACACTCGAGGGAAAAACCTGAACACGCGCCTTTCTCGTGGACCGTCCGTGGCCGCTCCCAAAGTGGTGCGGCGCTGCGCACTTTTTTATTACTTGTTTTACCGTCAGCGTACACGTTTTTTTTTTTTTTTATTATTATTACTCTGGTGCCATTGCTCACTCTGTCCCGTCTATCTATTTTAGAAACAATGAAATGTTGAAATAGTAAATAAGGATGACAGAAAATCAACATAAATACCAACAGTATGAATTTTCTCCTTTCCCTCTTAATGAAAAAAAAAAAAAACGGCATTCATACATGGCTGCCATTGGAGGAGAGAATGTTGCAGAGGGGATACAAGAAGCGCTGGTATAAATTTCATGTATCTGTAGGCCTACATGTACATGCATGTCTGCTGCGTCGAGATAACCACCCACAGGAGGTTGAAAGACAAATTATATAACGTAAAGTAGGGCTAAACGGCAAGTCTGCTCACAAACGGATACATAAATACATTTTACACCTTTAACAGGATATTCTGAGGTCTCAAAAGAAAGTGAGACGCACAATGTTTCATAGATATTAATTTTTATTTGACTCCAATCTTGACTATTCAAGTCATTCTTTATCTTAAGTGAAGCTTGGACTAAAGGTTGCGGTAACTTTTTGATGCATAAAAGATACTAACATAATAACTGAAGAAGAAGAAAAAGGAAAAAA
This sequence comes from Peronia verruculata, assembly GCA_038406235.1. Classification (NCBI taxonomy): domain Eukaryota; kingdom Metazoa; phylum Mollusca; class Gastropoda; order Systellommatophora; family Onchidiidae; genus Peronia; species Peronia verruculata. The sequence continues at coordinate 10,460 of JBCAUA010776605.1, forward strand.
AAAACAAAAAAACTGCTTAACATAGATAATTAAGTACATGTGGTTTCCTAAATGAAGACAGTTGATTATAATCTTGCACGGATCCTGCTGCCTCTCTGATCATCATCATCACCTTTCCGTACCTAACACCGCGACTGTCTCATGGTTTAAATGTCCATGTTTTGTTTTTGCATGAGACCACAGCATAGATTAGATAGAAATGAGACCTGGGAATACATGTATCGCAGTTTGTTCTGTTTTCTTAATTTCTAATTTCTTAATTTCCACTTTGTTTGGTTATTAAACAAATAACATTAGAGTTTAGCTCGAAAATGAATTGGAACGGCTCCCATTAAGGTTTATTATAATACGTTGTATTTTAATTCTGACGCATAATGTTAATGACTGACATTAGCATGTATCACATGATCTAGTCGACATTTGCAACATTCATTTTTTTTTTTCCCAATGCTGTTCCATTCAGTTTCGTTCAGTTAACTGATCTAGAGTAAAAAGAATGTGACGAAGTAAAACAGCCCGACCCTCTGCGAAAGGATATGTGTAAATTCAACTTATCATGTGTACATATGCCTCTCACACATGCACATAGAAGTATCACACATTTAGTATCTATATTATCCTGCTGCGCTGCATTTTCACTTTTTCGCGTGCAGTGTGAACAGAAAGTTCCATGACACTAGCGTCATTAGTTTTTGACCTATTCTGACTTTTTGTGTTTCTCTGAATTATGATATTTATATCTGTTTACTCTTTGTTTACTGAGTTGAGTTTATTGTTGAAACATGTTGTTTGATTAAAAAAAAAAAAAAAGTAGATCTGGATCCAGATTTGTCCATTAAATTAATTCATTATCGACCCTCAATGACGTGGGACGTTCCGGCCACCCTGTGGAATCTTGTTTCCTATTTTATTATATTATTATTATTATTTACACAGCAGCGAAATGGTTCAGCGAGTGATTTAGGCCTAGTACGATTTCATAATGTTCAACAACCACACAACGTGAGTGACGTGGAGCCCTCAAACGAATACAAAGTTCATTGACGGGACAGGCAGTTCTAGTTTCTCGCATTACCTTTGTACAAGGCCAAGAAACATGCACTTTTGGGTTTTCTAAAGTATGTTGAATCGTGTTTGTTTTATTTTTGCGCCTTTTCCAACAGAATCAGACAGGTTCTGGTAATGAATATGTCACACAGAGACAACACTCAAACACATGATATGAAGGCAGAAGCCTTTAATAAAATATATGATTACACACACTTTCTTCAACTGATAGGGAAAGAAATTTTCATTAAAAACGGGATGTTCAAAGAAAAATTGGAAAAGTTAACAATAACATGCAATAGGCTTGTAGACTGCAAATCTGAGCTCCACTTGAGATCACAAATTCTTAGGAAATAATTAAAAAACAAACCCAAAAGCGTGAAAGTGACTTTGAGTACCTAATAAATTTCATGGCGTGGCCTCAAAGGGCGGGAGAGAAGCGGTGGAATTACGGGCATGGAATTTTTTATTTTTTTTACACACAGTAGTCTTGCTCAATGCATTATTGATTTTACACCCCAAACACCTGAAGAAAATGCTGATTCTCGCTATTAAAATTACTCCTACTGAAAACAATACAAGATAATAAAGAGAAAACTACACATATGTGTGAAACATACAACTGAGATCAACAATATTTTTTTCTATTATTAAAACTTCCCTACCATCGAGTTAATTCTCTCCTCTCATGAATAAATTAATACTATTTTTAAATTGTACGTCTTCTCACGTGACTACAATGTAAAAATGGCCGACATTCAACAAGACCTGGTAACCGTATTGAGGAAGTTGAATGATAATGACACTTACAGAGATGTGCGGTTGGCACGCGCATATATTTACGAGGTAAATTATCATCTGGTGATTGCTGATCTCCATCATTACATTTGACATTCTCCACCAATATTCATATATGAATATTCTTTGTTTGGCTATTTGTCTAGATCTACATCTAAAAAAAAAAAAAAATCCCTTTACTCCTTGTTATTCGAAAGACTGATCGCCAAAAAATTTGATGAAATTGTACCAAATGAAGAAAACATTCAGTTTGTACCACAGTTCTCTTGGAAATTTTCATGGTGTATGTTTAAGAAAAGGGTGCAAAAGTGGATATTTTCTTCTTTGCACTACTTGTTCAGTTCCTTTTTGTCTGACAAAAGGAAGTAATAGATCTAGGTCTGAGCACAACAATCTCCTATTATCAGTGATATGGTCAGTTTCCTCACTCTCTCCATTGCTAAACCCTACTCACTCCCACCCATTGGCTTGAGCCAGCCAGGATCCATCCTCAACTTTCCCAAGGCAATCAAAAGCATCAATTGTTGTGAATTCATTGTTACTAATTGTTGCATGAACAAGCAAATTACATGTATATACCTCTTGTGGGATCTCATTGCTTAGTCACCTGCCAATCATCCGCTTGTGGCGTCTATCAAAAGACTGTGTGTAGATGCGAAACACTGGTCACTTGGTCAAAAGATTGGATCAATGGGGATGGTTGATCATGGGCTGACTGGGGATATATCATGTATGTTTTCCTTCACATGGGAGACACTTTTTTGGTCATACCTTGTACTGTTGTTAGCAGTGAAGTGGTTAGACATAACAAACTAGTTTCTTAGCTACTAAACTTGAAAATAGCTTCATCATGAAAATGTTCATATATTAATACATATAACCAGAAAACAGAGATGTGTACCAATCATCAGTTCAGAAATCACTGGAATTGTCTCCCTTGAGTTCTTGCTCTTAATGATTTCATTGAAACCAAAACTTTGAAAATATCAATGCTATTGTATAGCAGAAATGCACTCTGCCAGAATATGACAGAAGTTCTCAACCCCATAAAAAATCCTACCTTTACTTTAATTGGTATTTATCCAGTTTTGTCCAACATATGCATTCTATCTTTATTATACCCAAGTAAAAATGTTTCATTACATGCATTTACTACTCAATCTTTTTACTGTTGAATACAATTATCTATGTAGATCTGCTTCTTTTTTTTTTATTTTCTTCAAACTGGACTCCCGTTGTCTTAAATGTTACATTTAGATGTCTGTCCAAATTTATGTTTTTAAGTTTATGAGGTGGTTCATTTGTCTCATCTATTTCATTCAGATCCTAAGCTTTGCAACAAATGGATGTGATATAACACCAGCCCTGCCCACCATTGTCAAGCTGCTGGCACACAGTGACACCTTTGTCAAGCGAGTAGCAGGAGAGTTAATGGCTGTGCATGCCGAGCAGAACCCAGAGATGGTCTTGTTAGCAACCAACACCCTAGTGCAGGACTGCAAGGATGTCAGTCCAGTTGTGCGGAGTCATGGCTTGCGTGTCCTGGGTTCTCTGCAGTCATCGTCAGCAGCAGAAATGCTGAGCAAAGCCATCAGTGACAGACTGGAAGACAATAGTCCATCAGTGCGACGCTCTGCAGCTCTAGCAACTAGTGCTCTGTATCAGGTCTCCCCAACCAGCGTCACAGATGGAGGAATATGGGATTTACTCTACAGGCATCTGAGTGATCCTGATCCACCTACTGTGGCATCGTGCTTGTGTGCTTTGGAAGACATATTTGCGAAAGAAAGTGGTGTAGTGGTTTCTAATAAGCTTGGCCAGTATCTGGTTAGCAATTTGCCATCATTCACACCAGTTGTCCAGAGGTTTGTGCTTCAGTTTTTGTTGAAACATTCCCCAAAATCAAAATCTCAAGTCTTTGATCACCTGAATGATTTAGATGAAAGTTTAACAAACAGCAATTCTCTGGCCACCACTCTGTGTGCATTGGAACTTTTCTGCCACTTTGGTGGAGATTTACCCAAAGTGAAAAACAAAGCTTATATCACTGCCTGGGCTGCTTTGAAAAAGAACTTGGCCAGAGAACGGAATGAAGAAGTTGTTGCAGCTATTATTGACTATCTAAATGTCATGGATTTCCCAGTTAGTGTTTGTGTGCAAGATTACAACAAATTTTTTTGCCGAGATGATGACAGTGTCTTTCTGGTAAGACAAAAAGTAAAAATGTTATCAAGACTGATCACACCTGACAGTGCTGAGAGTATTTTTGAAGAACTTGTTCGAGGAGCAAGATATTTGGACCCAAGAGCTCTGACTGACATGGTTCAAAATGTGACAGATGAGATATCAGTAAAACAAGAGTTGGAAAAACCCTGTGTGGATTTTCTGAGAAGACTTTTGCAGCTTGATAACAAGACTGTCCTGAATTGTGTTGTGAAGGTTGGTTGATACATGAAATAGACTCAAGCATTCCCTTTAAGGTTTTGCAAAAAAAAAAAAAAAAACATTGAAAATACAAAAAAAAAAAAAAAAAAATTTAAAAAATCATCATTTCCTATGAAA